>SNQJ01S0054149.1:0-11679 GCA_010110895.2 Picea sitchensis
GTTAATTTGGCCGAACCTGTTGGCATCGGGATTAAGCCGTCAAAATCACCCGGGGATCGCACCCGGCCTGAGCCACACCAACCCTTAACATGGTTGGATTTTTTGTCCCCACAGGTTTCGAACCGGTGACTTTAACATCACGGAGTGGCTTAACAACACACTCCGTCACCCACTATCCTACACCTCGGGAACCATTATAATTTTAGATTAATAAAATTATTTATTTTAAATATAAAAATAGATTTATCTTTTTAAATATTCACATTACAAACATATTATATAATATTTATATTTAAAATTTACATTTTTATTGAAATTCAAAATAATTTTAAATGAATTTGAAATAAATTAATAAACTTCTTTCAATAATTAGTGGAAATGCTTGCATTTTGTTTCGCGAGAGATTTCGAGATCACCAAAATAAACAGTTTATGGTAATGTGAAAGAGAGCTCTAATGAAAGATTCCTCAAGGCAAGTGCCAAAGTATGCGTATCGAAATTAGGTCAACTAGCAAAATTCCATGTTAACGCACGTGATGTTGGTAACGAATATACATTGAGAAAATCGAAAGGTCAATCACTCGACTCGTGGGTCCAATAACAGTTTTATTTGAAAAATGATGTGAATGAATAAATTTATTTACAATGTTGTATGACGACTAAGTATAGCGGCCATGTCATTAGATCCAAATCGATGTTTAAACCCCTTTAATGGAAGTATCTAATAAAAAGAGAATTCCACGTCAACAAAATCTAGTTTATGTAATGTGAAAAGGGCTTCAAGAAAAGATTCTGATACCACGTCACCAAACTCTAATTTATCGGCTCAACCAAAATATTTCTTCTTTCTTTGACTACCAAAACATAGTATGTGTTGATGATGGAGGTGGAGTCAAACACGTGGGGCTGGTCACGGATAATGGGTAACAATCAATTTTGCATGGTCACGTATACAACAACTACCCAAATTGCCGGTCAACTAAAGTCTAGGGGCTATACAATGCCCACGTGTTAAGATTCCGTATAGCACGCGGGCCATTCTATTCAAATGGGTGCTCAAGTCACCTTATCTGCTCTTTAAGCTTCTATCTCCAATATTTCTCCATACTCGTGGATTTGGAGTAAAAACAACATTTTAACTTTTCATGCGTTTGCAGAGTTTATATAGATTTTCAATTTTATTATATAAAAAAAATAAAATTAATCCAAGATCACTTTTTCGATTTGGTATTTCATGTTTAAAAGAAATCAACCTTTTGAGCGAGAATCATTTCATAAGATAAGATAGTGGTAAGGTAAAATTTGATTTATTTGTTTCTCCGAAATTTTATACCATAAAGTTATTTTGTTTTTATTTTGTTGTAAAAATAGTTAAATTTTTCTATAAACTATATAAATTTTTTAGAAATTTGAATATTTTTACAAAAATATTATCTAATATTTGTTAGTTAGTATTTTAAGAAGTAATAATTTCGCCAAAACTTTTACAATTTAAAATAAATATGGATTGTGTGAAAGATACTTGGATTATTGCATACATATTTTGGCAAAAGTTTTAGCTCCAAGAGAGGTCCTAGAGGCTCTTGGATAAATGAATATACCAAGTCTCAACATCAAAACCTCATGCAAAAAAATGTTACATTTTTTAAGATAACCTACAAGCCACCTTACAAGAGAAAGTTTCTCCTAAGAAACTTTAGTAGCCAAGATCAAATCCAATCAAACTAGGGTTTTAGGCTAACCCCTAACCACCACATACCAATGCCTCAAATAACCCTTCATCAAAGAAAGAACCATAAATGCCTCATTATCAAAGATAGATGTATCTTCATCATCAAACTATTCAAGATATCATGCTTTCATTATGCAAAGTAACTTCAAGATTAATTAATTATGCAAAAGCAATGCTCCAAACATTACGTGCAACAAGATATTGTTAAATAAACATTGCAAATGCAAATCATTGCTTTAGTGAATCAATAATAAACATTGCAAATGCAAATCATTGCTTTAGTGAATCAATAAAAACTGCAATAACAATTGTAGAGATGTAAAGTCAATGACATGCATCAATATGGAGTTCTCAAATAAATACTCAAATATCACAATGATCAATCATGAACCCAACAACAATAAATTGTATTGGTTAATATTGATCCAAGATTTTGCCTTCAACTCCTCTACTCGAAAGATCTATAAGAATATATGCTATCATACCAATAGGAATTTTGATACCTAGATACATACAATTCCTATGTGTGTTTCTATTGTACAATTGGTCCCTTTATATAACTTTAGGTGATAATTAGATATTTAGGTAAAACATATGCATAACTATCTCCCATAATATCTCCTTAAATGTCCCAACTTATTCTATGAGATCTTCATCCCTAACATTTCTCTTTTGTTCTCATCATTTCTTCATATGTAGACTTTATGTTTAGCCTACTATATTACATATTAGAATGTTTTCATCATATATTACAAGTATGAGTTAATCATTCATACTCCCCCTTAACAAATACTTGTGATTTGAATATCCAATCATCATTGTCTGTCTCTTGAATTGGTCTTTTGAAATGGTCCCATTTTCATTTTCATCTTCAATCTTGTTTTCTTTTCACTTCTACAATATTCATCTTTGGTCTTATTCATTCTTAATCTTCAATCTTCTTTAGTGTTCATCTTGTATATGTGTTAGTACAAAGTCAAAAATTTTATGGGAATTGTGTAATTAGGGATAGTCACAGCCTAGATCTGTGTCTCTATTGGGACAAGAGGTTGCTAGAGACTTGCTAAATGAGAAAAAATCACCCTAGAAGTGATCAATTTAAGGAAAAAGGACATTAAACGAATAAACAAGGCTTAATTAAGAAAAAAAGTGCCTACCATAAGCTACTGGGGGATTAAAATGCATTGAAAATGGAGTCGTGCATACATAAAGGAGCTTATACCCGCGATCAAGGGCTATGAATGAAGGCTAAAATTCCATATTACAACGCGTGCCACCAAAAGGAACAAAATCAACGATCCAAATCAGAGCACATAACTTCTCCTAAGATTTACGGTGGACATTGCATGTCGCATCTATAACAAACCTATCATTTAATGAGATGTGGGCATGTGAGAGTGGTTTGGAGATGTGATACATGGTTGTCATACATTTATTTCGCATTTCTCTTGGCCATGGAGAATTTTCTCTCTTGGGCATGCGATACCACTTATCACAGAAACCATGTTGCCACGTGTTGACTTAGCACTTAATTGGATGACAACGTGGACTTCACATGGACACTCTTACTTCCACACACACACACACATGTGTGTGTGTGTGTGTGGTCGGATATGTGAGAAGAAGTCGATGGATAGTCACATTGTTCCACGTGAGCACTCAAAGATGATCGTTCCTGACTGGCAGACACATGGTCCAATGAGATTCCATCTAGATTTGAAAGAGGTGCCACCTAGGAAATCACCTAGACCAATTATTATCGGCCATGTTTCCATTGTACCTTGATGATGTCATCCAAATTTTCACGTTTTTCTTTGGTTTTGAAGTGGTAAGAAATGTGAGCGTACCACGTGTCCTCAAATCATTCAAATATGGAAAATGATAGATTTTAACTGATTTTGTTGTGCGTGTAAGTCATCACACAGGTTGGTTTATTGCCCGATATGACAGATTGTCCTTTTGCAGAGGGATCATTTCTAATCATTAGACTTTACGATACGATTGGTGGGAGATTGAGATCATTGGCCATGGCTCACATGTCTCAGTATCCAATCTCGGGTACATTGATCATATGGATAAAATCATTGTTACTTCCAAAAATCTTTTCTCTATGCGCTTCATAATTATGTAAGAGTAAGCTACAGGGGAAGTTGCAATCATTTGCAAGCACTTTCTCCTTACTAAATGCATTGTTATGAGCTAAGTGTACATGGATGATGATCTACCTAAGGGGGTTTCTTCCCTAGGTAAACCTTGTGTTCCATCTTGGATTTAGATGTGCCGGAAATTCCACATGTTTTTGCAAAGTGGAGGAAGGTTGCTTCATGTTCTTTTCGGTTTAGACATAGTAGCAACAAGACACCATGTAATTCATCCTAAGGAACAACTGAATTTTCTGGCCAACCTTCATCTGAAACAGAAGACAGAGGGCCTAGAGACCAAATTGATCTTGCACCATGTCCTGAGGTGACTGTAGTTGACAGGAAACGACTAGCCATTCTTCCATCCAACAAAAAACCTCAACTTTGCAGAAGAATAAGGTACCAATCCCAACAACTCTATCTCATCAAGGGGTTTTTATGAAAGGATCCAGACTAAACTAGTTTTGCAGGGTAAAAAATTTCAATCAAAGGGCCTTTTACTCATACTTACCATAGTAGAAATTTCCTATTTTATTTCATAGGGAATTTCTACTAGAAAGATAAGCAATATCAACAAATTGTTAAGCAATTTAAAGAAAAAATAAGTGGTTTTCACAGAGAGGGAGAGTTATAAATAATCCTTGAGGATTGTTAGCTCAATTTGGATTAGGAGACAGAGAGAGGAAGTGTGTCTGAACTTCAAAGTCGAGAGATCATTCCAACTCAAGAAGAAAGATAGATTATGAGAAGGAAGCCATGAGGCTTGTAGGGATTCAATGATTTTCTGATGTATTTGTCTATAATTCCCATATTTTCTTCTCCATTGTAACAAATATGTCTTTCCCATCTTTATAATGTACCTTGAAACATATTAATAAAATATTTCAGTGACATTGTGACTCCATATATGTTTTAAATGTGTTTGGATTCATTAATGGATGAGTTTGATTCCAGTTTTTTGGCTAGTCTTGTTTCATTTTATTATTTGAAATTTTCATATGGATGCAGAGTCTTTCTTATGTGAATGTGTCAAGTAATGAGATGTTTTAATGCATGTAATTAAAATCTGAATGCATAAATTGTTATAACTGTTGAATTCTTGAATGCTCAATATCTTTTTCTTCACATAAACCCTTGTAATATTGATCTGAATTAGATACCTTGAATGCGCACTCCCATTTCCACATAGTCATCTATTCTTTTACCCTTGTAATTCTAATACACAAAGGAGAAATTGCCCCTATTAGTTGAAGGAATTCCTAATCAGCATGTCTGGAAAGTGAATGAGTTGTGAAAATGAGCAATTATGCATATCACCCTTGATAGAGCAAGATATCTTTAAAAACATTTCATGAGTATTGGCTCGAAGGATCCTTGGCATCATTCCAATGACAACCATGGACATCTCGAGGACTAACATCCTTAAATGGTGCCATTTCTGGGGATGAAATTGTGAAATTATTTTTCCCTGGGAAACAATAAATATCAACACTGATTCTCAATGGTGAACAAGACACAGACACAAGGTTGTTTATTTTTCACCCGACGACTCCATGAAGGAAAATATGGCATCTGCAAGGGATCATACTAGAGCGAATCCTAATCTTGTAAGCATTCCAATGTTATCAAATCCATAAAAGCTAATTTCTTGGAGAAACATCAAAGAAATACTTAAGATTGGAGGTAACCTTTATCCTTAACTTTTTCCTTATACCAGTCATGAAATAGATAGTGTTGATAGGATATCGAGTACGCCCCTAGAAGTTAATTATTCTACACAATTTTCTAGTCAACCATTAATCGATTTTTAGAATTCCCCTTTAGGTTTTCTCATTCATCCAACAATTCGTATAAGCCATTATTGAAAAATCCTAGACCTCCCTTATTTGCAGAAGCAAGTAACCTAATCCTCAAGCATATAATTCCTGGGATAGGAGGAGGAGGAGGAAATAGGAATCCACCACATGTTAATCCTTGAGTGGAAGCTAGGTATGTCCCTTTAAATATTCCCCAAAACACTCACGACTTACTAGAAAATTATCTTAAGTTGGTTCCAAAATACGATGGGGAGAAGACATTAATAGTTGAGGAACACATGGTTGTTTTCCAAGATTTCACAGAAAATCTATTCATAGAACATGATGATGTGTTTAAGATACTTTTTGTTCAAACCATTAAAGGAGATGTTAGAAAATGGTTCAGAGGGTTAGCCCGTGCCTCCATAAATACCTAGCAGGTTCTTGAAACCACTTTCATGAGGAAATGGGGAGAGAATAGGGATAATCTCTACTATCTCACATAATTTGGATCTTTAAAAAAGAAAGCTACAGAGTCTGTAGTTTATTTTAATAAGAGATTCAATAAAATTTACAACAAGATTCCTATAGATATTAAAACTTCCCGGGTAGCTACAAAGGTGACATATGTTGGAGCCTTTGAGGTTGATTTTTCCATAATGCTGAGAGATAGAAGCTCTGCAACCCTCTTAATAATGCAATATGATGCTATTGATATTGAGGAAAACATGACATCTTCAGGAAAGATTGAATTAAAGACAAATCATATTGATAAATATAAGAACAAATTAAAGGAAGAAGTTGGTACCTCAGGGGTTAGTAAAGATTCATAGGAAGCTAAGATTGAGGAGATGTTCAGACTCATTAGGAATCTATATAATAAATTTTCTAGATTGGAAACTAAAGGGAGTCCTCCAAATAAACTTCCTAATGAAGAAGGACCTAAGAATCTTAATCAATTTAGGATACCTTTCAACCCACAAATGTTTAGGAGAGATATGAGAAATGAGGAGAAACCCCTTGGGCCTCCAATGAAGAGAAATACTAAAAACAAAGTTGTTGAAGATATAGGATATGATGTTGATTTTGTAGATTTAGGAGGTATTCCCACAAGAGAACAAGATTTCAAGCATTTGGGAATCTTCGTTGGCACCATATTATCCTTTCACTTCAGTGAAATCGACCTTGGAATGAGGCTAGGGCCTCATGGGTAAGTTGATGGGATTTGTAGGATTGTGATGGGTTTTAGCAACCAAAAAGAGTATTGTTGAGTTTAGGAAGGGATCCTAAACTCACTCATTATACTTATATATAAAGGAGAGAATTCATTGTGACATTTCATCATTGTGGCATCATGGAGTTAACATAAGTGAGTAAAAATGTGTGCTAGGGAGTATGGAAATTGTAGCAAGGAGATTTTTTCACCTAGGAAATCCGGCCTAAGGTTTCTACATCAAATGTGGGAAGTGAGGAAGGATGCATGTGTGAAGGAAGCATAGTTTTTCATACATGCACGTGCGTTGCAGTGGACACAGTCATGTATGTACACATGTTGCAAGAAGGTGAATCCCACATGTACGAAGGTTGCAATGGCCACAATCACGTATGTACGTAGGTTGTATTAAGGTGAACCACATAAATTAGTACAAAGTTTTTTGGGCAGGAGCAGGTCCATATAGGATGACGTTAGAAATAATGCAGGTGATGTTAGTAGAACATATAGGTGGTTTGTGACATATTTACGAGAAAAGGAAAGTTCTAGGGATTTCCTGAGGTTTGGTTTTTTTATTTTTTCTGGTTATTGGAGGACATAGATTTCCTTATATTTTGGTGGATTTGTATTGGTTGGGAGGGTTGTTTTTTCCCTTAAATTTATGAAATTAACAAAGTCACAAAATAAAAAAATTGTGTCTCATGTGTGTTGATGATTCATCTATGATCTTGTTGTTTCCACTACATATATTTTCAATTAATAATTTTCAGTGTAAAATTGTTAAGTGATAATAGCTAGGTTTTATTGTTAGCTCATTAGGAAGCAATTTTCAGATCTGAAAATTAGTCACATAGATTTGCATGTGAAAATTCACAGGTGAGGAGTACATAGATTTCCAAGAAGAGATGCATTTAATTCAATAAAGTCAGGAGGCTATGCATCTCACACAACATGATTATGAGTGATATTTAAAAGCTAAACCTCATAGTGTACATAAGAGTGAAACTTATGGAGGATTATCACTCTCACAATATAGATTGTTTTATGATGCACTATAGGCTAAGTTACACAAGAAATATGACCTTAGTCCTAGGCCTGTAGGGTTAAAAAATAATGACCATCCTCCACCTAAGAAATTTCTAGCAACTCATTCTAAAGAAACATAAAAATAGATCGTGATCATTGCACAAAAGGTAGACCCCGTTGGACACAGTGGTACGATAATGTCATTGATGTCAACATGGTGTAGAAGAATATAGTATAAAACCAAAGATTAGAAGGAAGAATCTCTTTCGTCGATATAGTTCTCGGGAAAATCTTGATTCGTTAGATCACGCAGAATCCTACACAGAAGAATCCCTTGTGAAGTATCGTGGAAATCTAATCGTCCATTCAAATTTTGGGAGTAACCACAACTATCAGATTAGTTAGAACCATTGATAAAAGTCAAGTGGAAGGATAGCGTAAGTTTCGGGACATTGGAACTTCACCACTTCGGCGAACATTGGAGATAAGGTAGAGGCACGAACTCACGAAGTCATGAAATCATGCCAAGAGTTAGATCAAGGAGGGACTTTGGATGAATTCTCGACCATCTGATTGAGTTTAGTGGAAGGACAGTGTAAGACACAATATCCCGAAGTCTCGGATTAAACAAACTCATGCATATCGTTGAGCTAATATCTCCTCAGATGAAATACGATTCGTTGGCTCAGGTGGTCAACTCTGATGTTGACAACTCCGATGAAAATGAACCTAGAACAGGTAAGTTCACTCAAAGGCCAAAGCCAAAAAGTTATGAAGTGAATGAGGGCCATCGAATATAGGAAATACATGGTGACCGTTGGATGAGGATAGGCGGGTCCAATGGTGGTCAACTTCGACATTGACCACTATGGCGAAAAGGAGCCTAAAACATGTAAATTTACCCGAAGACCAGAGCCTCGAAGTCTCGAAGTGAATGAGGGTCATTGGATCAAGAATTCAGATGAAAACTAGATTGTCTGATATAGAGTAATGATCCAAAGGAGAAAGACATATGACAGTTTAGTAGATCCACATCAACAAGGACATGTGGGCCAATAAGATGATGACAAGTGTCAAAATACATATGGCACATAAAGTCTGTGAAAGTCACAAATCAAGGTGACATGTGGCACACTCACTACAGGTCCACGTCATCATAGGTGATGACATCACACCATGTCAGTTTGGGATTACAGCCTTCGGGGATGTTCAACTTCTCCTACTAGAAAAATGCCTGAAGCGTCGAAGGGCAAAGTCGTGAACTAATGTTGGTCATTGATCTAAAATCCTCCAGATTCTCTTGTGACCTTTAGATCAAGCGTAGTGGAAGGATAAAGTAAGCATGAGATATTAACCAACAAAAAACAATCATCGTTGTGTTATGAATTATTCGTTAGGTAAACCTTTAGAGAGACTGAACTACCTTAGAGATCCAATACCCCAGAGTCTCAAACTTATAAAGTTATGGAGTAAATGACAAATGTACATCTCAATGTGGAAATTAAAATGCAACCATTGATCTTGATAAGTGATTAAGAACATGTTTAGCTTAATGCATAGCCACCACCTATGGTCGTATGGAACAAAGGTCCCGAAGTTTTTCGATGCAAAATTTAACACATCGAGTAAGAATTTTATCGCAGTCAAGAAGGAACGTTGAACCAGATAGGATCTGGACTTTGTCCTGGTTTATCTTAAGTAATCCAATACTTGCAATGCATTAAAAAATAAAAAATATTAGATCTGATCAATTTAAGTTGAGAATAAAATAAAGAGGCATAGGATCGAGTTAAAATAAATCGATCCATATCTGTGATCGATTTATGAAAATCCCTCTCACTAAATTGAAAATCTTTCACGGTAATGTATGAATAATAATGGAGGAAAAATAAACTGTATTATTGTTAATTTAAATGAAGAGGTGCAATGGTCCAAACAAAGGAACAAAATTCTTCAATGCTCACACCAGTTGGAAGACTATATAGGAAAGAAAGAATGGTGAAGAAGAGGTGTCTCTGTAGTCTAGATCAAAGACCAAAAGTAGAAGTAGAGTCCAAATTAGTAGAACTGATGATACTTATGTAGTGAGGGTGGAAGGGAGGAGCAATGAAGGATTCACATCCTTTACTAAGTAAAGTGTGAATAAAAGGGAGTTGGTGCTTCCTAGTGTTGGTGTCGTAAAGACAAGGGATTCAGTGCTTCCTAGGGTTGGTGCCTTAAAGACAAGGGAGTTGGTGCTTCCTAGGGTTGGTGCCCTGAAGAAGGGGATTCATGTCTCCTAGAGTTGGTGCTCTAAAAAGGATTCGTGTCCTTCATTATCTCAGAATATTCTCTATAAAAAATTATGAATTCCTATTAATTATTTTTATATAATTGATTTTATGTTCAATTCCATTGTTGATCTTTGTGGAGATTAATAAAATAACAAAGTAATTACTAATTGGTTAAAAAGAGGTAATATTGATTCACAACCCCCTCTCAGTATTTCCAACTATTGGTATCAGAGCTAGTGCCTTCAACACAGTCTAATAACTGGAAGGTAGATCCTGAAATGGATCAGTAAGAAGAAATGTCATCCAACAAAGCACCATTGTTTAATGGAGGTGGTTATGCTCTCTGGAAAATAATGATGAAAAGTTACATGTTGGCTCCTAGTTTTAATGTTTGACAACCTGATGTAGATGGTTACACTACACCAACTACTCCATGTTGGAGTTACTTCACACACACCTAGGAATTCTTTTTCCTAAAGTTTTTTCTATGTTTATTAGTAATTATTCAGTCTCCTATATTTTAGGAAGAAAATTCCTTTAGGGATAATATTCTCTTCATTTTTCACTTCAGTTTGATCAGTTGAGTGGAGTCTATATGCTACATTGGTTTTATCACCATGCAACATTGGGATCATCACTAGCTAATGCGATTTGTCCTTGGGATCATCACTAGAATAACACATTACCCATGATTCCCTCATCTCCTCCTCACTTCACTATGTTTCAGTTAGTTAACTAAAGACTAATAGACTAGTTAACTTAGTTAGGTGGCAGTTCACTATCGTAACTGCTCGAGAGACTAGAATAGGTGGAAATTTACTCCTCTAACTGCTCGTGTGTGTCCATATCACTCTAGACCACCACTATGGCACATTGGATTCTCCTCCAGTGAAAATTGGTTGATTTATACAGAGTATTTCATGTGTAAATTATCAATTATTCATTTGGTTAATGAGAATTATTCCATTCTTTCTGTCTTGCTTCTTATTTCTCAATTTCTCTATACAAATGTGTGTGGTATTTTCTAGCTAGATATTTTTTGTGTAGTTTCAATACGTTTACATGGTATCAGGGTCAACGAAATGCTAAGAAAAATGCAAACTGAATTATTTTTGGAGGTACCAAAGATTGAAGACAACGAAAAAGTGGAATTCCCAAAAGAATTCATTCTTACACCTTACAATTACTTTGCATGGAAGGAGAGGATAATCATGCATCTTCGAAGCAGAGGATTGTACAGTTTAACCATGAACATGGAAACAGAACCAACATCAGCCATAGAAAAATCCAAGTATCTAAATAGAATGGATGAAGCATTCATAACAATTTGCAGTCTCATTTCTCCCGATCTCCTTTGTCACATATCTTCCTGTAAAAGCCCAAATAAATCCTGGACCACCATGGAAGGGATATTTGGAAAATAGGATGAGATGAGAGAACTGTTAGCGATATTTCTGGTTCAAGGGGTTAGAATGTGCAAGAAAGGGCCAAAAACCCA
>SNQJ01S0054149.1:21222-42889 GCA_010110895.2 Picea sitchensis
ACTATGCTCAGGGTTC
Organism: Picea sitchensis; assembly: GCA_010110895.2. Taxonomy (NCBI): domain Eukaryota; kingdom Viridiplantae; phylum Streptophyta; class Pinopsida; order Pinales; family Pinaceae; genus Picea; species Picea sitchensis. The sequence goes on from SNQJ01S0054149.1 coordinate 21,239, forward strand.
TGGGTTCAATCCCCAGATTTCTGTTTCATTTTTTAACGAGCTTGTGACAGAGAGGAAAACTATGCTCAAAGCTTTTGTTTCATTTTTTAACGAACTTGCTACATAGAAGAAAAACTGTTCTCATGACCTCTGTTTCATTTTTTAATGAGCTTGCTACAGAGAAGAGAAACTATGCTTGTGGACTCTTCTTGATCATGGATTCCAAGAGAATAACATGTTGGAAGGACACCATGTCAAGGGACAAAACTCGGTCATGGCTTCTAAGAGATATTCACTGGATGGAAGAAAATCACTCTGGAAGGAACACATGTTGAGGGTCATGGAAGGGGTAAGGAGATCAGGCTCCAATAGCCCTACCGAAGAGATCACCATGTCAACGACCGGATCCATGTTGTCAGAAGTTGAAGGCATGGGAGATGATGGAAAATCAACATCAGGAGGGGAGATAGAGTGTATATCTGCCTGAATTTCTTCACGAGGGGGGAAGAAAAGAGGATCGATGATGGTTATCATCCCAAGGTAGCTCATCAATGCTCAACATTTACATAAGAGATTCATCAGAAGGAAAAATTAGGGAAATGTAGTCGATCGTAGACGACAAGGAACTTAACTGGGATGGCATCAAGTAACTGTCAGGTGCCAATAGATGTTGGTCATCCAAAGAGGGAGAAGCAGATTGGATAGAAACATATGATGTTTCAGCTGGACTAAGTGGCATGATGTCACCTAGTGCATCGAATTCCAAGGGACTAGGTACAATCCAAGGGTCAGATGATTCCAAAGGTTGATAAGCCGTGGTCAAAATCATATCGATGGTAGAAATATGATGTGTAGTTAGTGGAAGTGGTGTACGGAAGGTACCCATAAGGCTAGAATATTTCAGTAAGCCAAAACCAATTCTTTCATACGTGATCTTGTGGTATCCCAAGAAAGGAATGTTGTTGGTAGTGGGAGCGCGAGCATCGGTCATGCAGAAATCTAACTGATCAACAGTGACAATTTTGCCCTGATGAGGAAATTGTACACATCGAAATACCAATGAGGCAATGAAAGTCATAGCATAAAACCAACTTCTTCCAAGTAACAAGTTGTAATCGAGGGGAGCATCGACCACCTCGACATCAATAGTGATAGTTTTTCAACCCAATTGGATGGGTAGGGACTGTAAAATCCCATGGGGATGAAAATCTCACCCATCGAATGCACGCAACATTGTTGGGGATTTGTTAAGTGCGAGTGATTTTAAACCTTTCCAACATGCTAAAGACATGACACAAGTTGAGGCTCCCTCATCCAGAATAGTTTGGTGGATTTGTTGATTGTGAACAACAACATCAACTTGGAAAGAAAGTTGGTGGGAGAGTTGAGACATATAATTGTCCAGGCTAAACATGATATGGTTGGACGACTCAGGATCAACAACGCCAATAGCTTCCAAGAGAGTTCTACGTTGACTGGGGAAATGTTGTAGAACTTCTAACCCAAACATAGCACACGGTGCTTGAGCCAAATCTTCAACAATGTTATAGTTCCAGGCGACATGTGAACTAGGATTAAAGGTAGATTTATGGATAGTGCTCTTAGGAGGGTGTAAGATAGTTGAACGTAGGTTTCTCAATCTGAAGTGGTCCAGACGGAGGATTAACCGATGGAGGACTAACAAAGGACGATGATGGATACGGTAAAGTACCAGTACCATTAGTGACCTTTCCTTTGTCAGGGTTACCTAGTGTGTCATATGTCTTAGAGCGAGTGGTCAAATTAATCCCATTAAACATATAAATATGTGCACTCGTCAAGGCCTCTTCATGAGGATGGCTAGAATTGCCCCCAGGAGAGGGGATTTGAGCAACCATGGATTGCTGCTGTGGAAAAGGCTGAGTAAGCACAACAGGTTGTGAATTTCCCTGGAAAAGTTTGGCCAGTTCATTGCAATGTGGACAGTCTCGAGTGTAGTGATTGTCACCACAAATGATACACGGGGATTTCAGTTTCCATTGTGGCTGCTTTTCGGTAGCAGGTGTTTGAGCTTGATTTTTTGGTTGTTCATTGTTATTAGTATTTTTTGATTTATTTTTTGTCTTCTTCTTACCTTAGGATTGTTTTGAAGGGGAAGATTAAAATGCATTCACCTCAGAGATATGAGTTTGGGGGGAGGTAGAGGAGAGTGTGTTCGATTGGGAAGTATATTGAAGTTTGACGGAAACGATGACACCATCCGCATGAGATGAGGATGACGGCTTGGATGGATCGGTATTAGCTCAAGAAACATTTGGAAGAAAATCATACAAAGTACCAAATTGGGAATAAACCAAATCTAAGTACTGATCTCAAGCAATGGTTTTGTTCCTCGGTGACTGCACCACTCATAGTGACATCGCGAGTGATCGGGGGTAAAAGTGATTTAGTAAACCATTCCACCAATAATATGTTAGGAATGAATACCTTGATCATCCTTCATCGTTGTCTCCACTCATGAATATGGTCAGAGATATGCACGGAGTCAGTTTTATGAAGGGAGGTCAAGATTTCAATACCCGTCTCGTAGCGAATAGGTAGTTTAAAGTGCGTGAGGAAAGCCATGGCAAGGGAGTTGAAATCATGAAAAGAAGAACATGGTAGTTCAATACACCACTTTACTGCAGATTCAGTAAGTGTTTGCTGGAAAAGACACAAGCGTATAGAATCATACATGAGGGAGTTTGATGAACACCACAAATGGAAAGTCATCACATGGTTATTTGGATCTTCTCCAGATTTTCCGTCAAATTTTGGAATATCAGAAGTAAGTTTAGATGGAATGACTGGCCAAACCAGTGAATGAAAAATAGGATCATTGGTTAACTGAGACAAGTCTGGGAGATCTAGAGTTGTAAGGAAAGGCAACTGTCAGTTAATTTGTGGATGATACTGGTGTGGCATAGGAACACCAGTAGGACCATAAACTAAGTTAGGTGTATAATTATAACCAGTAGGTCCTCCTACATACGGTTGTTGCTAACCATGATAAACATGATTCGATGATGGCTGAGAAACATTTTCATAACCCAGTGGGTTCTGATCATTATAAGCCAGGTGATTTGCTTGCCCAGAAAGAGAATGAACATTGTGCCCTTCAGGAGGGTAAGGAGTAGATCCCAGAGGCAGATACACATTAAACCCATGAGGAGGATAAGGTTGATGTCCTTGAGGACTCCAGGTGGTGTTTGGGATGCCGCTCGGATAAGGTTGTCCATAAGACGATCTGGAAGGAACAAGATTTGATACTCCTCCTTGTGGTTTATGATATGAGTGCCCCTCAACATGGGGTTGGGTAAATGTGCCTCCGAAATATACTCCCCAGGATTTTGAAGGGTTTCCAGGTGATGAAGGTTTCCCCCTTGCCAGCGGTGGATTAACGACCGAGGTATGACTGACAAAGGGAGGTTTCCCTCCAGGAAGAACATGAAAAGGGGGTTGTCCCCCAGGAGGGGTAGGCACGCCATAGGATGGTGGTATTCTAGGAGGGATAGGTCCGCTAGATGGTGGTTTCCCTCCAGTCATATGTATTTGGTTGGCAAGGGTCTGCATTCTCGGGTGAAAAGTTGTCCCAAGAAGATCATGCAGAACATGTGGAGATGTAGAGTGAAAGTTTGTAAAAGCGGGGGTAGGGATCGAAGTGCCTTGGGAATGAGTAGAGGTGATGAGTCCAACATTAGGATAGACTTGCGTTGACGCAACAGTAGGGTTAACGACCTGATCGATGGGGCGGTTCATAGTTTGACCAAATGGCCCAGTTTCAACAGGAGTGTCATGAGGATTAAAGGGTTGTCGAAAGGATTCAAAATGTTCATAGAGAACGCGTCCTGATGAAGTCCTTCATACAAAACGAGCAGGTGTGGGATTTGTATCTACTGTAGTGGTAGGACGAATAAGAGTCCTATACTCATCACCAAAGGTTGGTTTTGTGGATCCCATATATGTTTTGGTAAAAGCTCTCTCAGGTAACTGTGGGACCTCTTTGTCTATGACGTTCCCAAGGGAGTCTAAAAGAATCAAAAGTGGTTCGAGAGAGGTTACTGAAACAGATGTAGTGTGAGGATTGGGATTCTCAACCGTAACCAAAGTGTCTTTTGAATTGTCTAACGAAGGAGAAACAACAATCCCAGAGTCAGATTGATTTTCTACCTCTCCACTGTAGTTGTCTTCTGGAGGGTTAGGAGGTAAGGGTTGGTAGCCTTCCAGAGGCATCACTTGCAACCTACGCGATTGATGAATACCTTTATCGTCTACAGGCTCAATTTTGGAGAATAACAGTACACGCTGAAAATCTAGGGCTAACTAATGAAAATAAACAACATACGCTAATAAAATATAGGAATCAAAACTAAGAAAACAAGACTTCTCTTGATGACCGTACTAGTTGGTGATGGAATCCAACATCGCATGATCAAGTCAAGAAGGGGATAGGATATGGTGGAACAGTTACAATGGCGAACTGCTTAACGAAATTTCACCTTGGTGCAAGCTTCCATGTAGTAATTGTGGATTTACCCTCCAAGGAGCCCGAGTGAGTTTGACCAATGTTTGTCCCAGGTATAGTGAGACTTCCCTTCACTATCACCTTGTGTAAGTACCTAAGGATTATCGCAACTAAGGACACCAATTCACAGTCATCACCTGGGAGGGTACAATCGACAGTCCGATCTGAACATATGGACAGGATAACAAGTCCGAAATCAACTCGAGAGGCTCCCATAGTTAATCATGGGTATACCTTCAAGTGACCCTCAATATATGATTCGACCACGACAAACAATTGAACCACAGAGGGATAATCTCCATAACTCACCCTAATGCGACCTCGTGCATAACCCCTGTGTGAGAGGGAGATCCCAGAAAGCCTATATGACAATTGTATTTGACTCTCCCTATCTCAGGATGCTAATGTTTGTTTTGAAAACTTTGGAGAGTTGTACTCACAACCTAATCCAAAGTGCTAATCCTAGTCTAATTTTGGTGGAAGATCCTAAAAACAAAATGTTCTAGATAATTTTTAATTAGTGTTCATTTTGCAGCTGTTCTTTACTCAAAGGGTGTATGACAATGAAACTGATGGTATGATGACTCAATTCCCAAAAAATATGCACAAGAAAATGATAAGCAGTCTTGTCTTTCGATGAATGCATATTTAAGGGAAGGAGAAAAGTTGTTTTCATTATCAAACACTAATATGCAATGTCCTCAATCAATTTGTTTCTCACTCAAATCCAATGTAATGCTAAAAATTTCATAAATGCCTTCTAATATCCAAACCAATCACTAAAATATGTCCTTTTGTTTATATGTGAATGATAATCAGATGTAAAAATTCTAAATGTCAATCAGACTTTAGGATTAAAAAAACATAAGAAAACCTCACATAAAACAAAAATACACTCTCGTCGTGGAATAGACAAGAAGGACAAAGATAACCAAATTTGCAAACAAGGACCGAAAAAACCTCAAAAAAAAGAGAAATGTTGGAAAATTAACCTCAAAGATCAGATGGAAAGGTTCATAGACCTTTGGATTTCCTCACAAAAGTTTCCACTCAGTCAGATAAAGGAGAAGAAAACAACAAGTTAACTCTAGGTCAACAAAGACAAAGAGTGACTTCAAGGAAAGGAAAGAAAATGTCAAATTCCCAAACAAGAAGAGATCAATCCTTAGAAAATAGAGTATTGAAGGCCAATACCAAGATGGACTAAGAGTATGAGACCCAGAGAAAATGCCAAAACCAAGAAATAGTTTCAGAAGATGAAAATTCAGAAGAATTTCTCACAAAAATGGGGTAGCGCTCTGGTGTAAGGGGCACCAGAGCGTTCCATCTCTTTGTGTAAGGCTAAAGGGGAGTGATAGCACTCTGATAGCAACAGGGGGGGAGCGCTCTACTCCAAAAACTTGGAAAAATGCCCAGAAACTCAAAAAATCAAAGAAATTCAGTCAATCAGGGTGATCATGATGACATAAAGAGGCAATCAAACCAATCTAAGAATAAAAAAGACAATATGGAGAATGTCAAGTGAGGGAAAAGGAACAAAACATGATCTGGGAATGGAAACAAAAATCAAAGCTCCTCCCCAATGGAGTCGTCAATTTTTGTTGTAGGTGAATCCCCCTGCGGACAAGTGGATTCCCACTTGGTCTCTAGACTCCTAAGGCCAAAATAGAAAAGTTATTAACATGGACACTGACTTCCTTTTATATCTAATGAAGATAATAAATTAAAGAGAAGGAGAAATATATGTACCTTATTAGCGACGATTGTCCTTGCAAAGTCCTAGCTGAGCTTCGATCCTAAGCTCCCTGATAGGTCCTGTAAAACAAACAAAGGTACAAAAGACTTCCTACTCTACTAAAATTAGATCAAACATAGATCCATCTACTACAAACAAACTCATGTGGAACAAGCATAAGTTTGAAAGAAACAGGCCAAGCATTGATTATTATTGAGAGCAAGTAAAAATACTTACAATCCTTTGAATGAAGGTGCAACAACTTATTCCAGTTCTCCTTGTCCAACCCCTTTGTTCAAGTAATCTCCACTGATTTCTTTGATGACATCTCACTCATGAGATCATAAGTTTAGTGTAATTCTCATTCCCCATCTCACCTTTCACCATGAGGAGACCTCCTTATATAACCTTGGAGAGGTCTAACCACTTGAGAGATCTTTGGGATAAGTTGAGGATTCCTCTCCTTCATTTGAGGATCTTTCCTAAGATCATGCCTTGACCATCTATTTGAATCCAACTACCTTAAGGAATTGAGGGATTCTTCCCTGATTTTCCTCAACAAACCCAAAACTTGCTCAGAAAAGGGTAGCGCTCCCCCAAAAGGGTGCACATGGCACTCAAACACTCCCCCAAAGAGGCTCAGGAAGTGCCAGCACTCCTTAACAGTGGGTAGGGGAGCGCTCCTCTCCAAAATTCATTTTTTAGTGGTTCTTTCAATGGAAAAAGGTTTGTACTCCCTGTCAATTGATTTCTCTTCTTCCAAACTAGCCTTTGAGGTGTCTTAACTATCTTTGTGATGTTGTTAGAGGCACGACATGGGAAAGATGGAAGTATGATGTTTGTGACACTTGCAACACTTGTAGTCAAGATGCGACACTTGCAGAAAAGATGCGACACTTACAACACTTGTAATGATGACACTATCGAAGTGAGTAATTTTGAGGTGTAATAGTGGCACCAGGGTGGAACAAACCTTACATTCCTTAAAACGATTGATGAAGACATGGGTTACATTTGGGAAAGGGAGGGGAAACTTAGGATCATGCGCAAGGAGTGGACTTGTCTTCCCTCGACAACATGGGTGCACCAGAGAGGTTGAACAACCCCATCGTCACACCCATGAGGAGTCTCGACGATTGACATTGAGAGTACACAAGGAAAGGGGCACGCGTGCAAGGATGGGGCATGCCTATCCAAGAGATGAATGGTTGATGGGTGCACGAGCTTAGTTGAACACACCAGGTCCATAGAAGGGGCATGATGAGTCAGTTGAGTGTGTGTTTTTGAATGGGTGTGACATACCCAAGAGGCATAACATTTTGCACAAGTGACTCTTAGAGTCCATATAAAAGAAAGGGTGCACAACCAAAGGAAGGATAGAGTATTTTTGGCAAGATATTTGGAGAGAAAGTCTGACGCAATGAAATAAAGAAGAGTTTCCAAGATGGAAGATGAGTAGCCAAGAGTTGGAAATTTTGGGAGGTTTTGGGGAAGTCTGAAAATGTAGCTCTATGGAGGCATGTCTAAGGAAAAACCAAAATATATGTTAGCTTGGTGAAAGTCTATGGAAATGAAGGGACAACAAGTTTGCAGTTGTGGGCACATCTTAGGTGCACCACATGTGTTTGGGGATACAATTGCAATAGAGAGTCTTGGTGTGACTGATCTATTATTGAGTGTCTTGGTGAGGTGAGGTGAGTCGTGTGAATCTATCAAATTTGTAAACCGAGTCGATAGTACTCATATTGTAACTATTTAACGGTAACAAATAATTAGTGGTGTTGGGCATGGTTTGTGTCACCCACACTATTTATATGTTTGTCTTTGTTTTGTTCACAATTGTTTTCATGGATTCTCATGTTCATGGATGCATGCTTAAATAAGACTAAGTGTTAAATTACATTGACAACTGTCTAAGTAAGAAAGAGTTGCACTAGAGCAGGAGTCTGACTCACCGATAGCTTAGAATGGAGTATGGGTATGATATACATGATGAGGCATTGTCTAGAAAAAGTATTCTTTGTGTGTCAAGAAACCAAGTGAGAATTTTTGTGGTGTCGCACACCCTCGGGAGGTGAATGATCACAATATATGATCAAGCATCCCGTGAGATCGTGACAAAGGGTGATTAATATTATTTTTCTTCATTAACAAAGTGAGTGCCCGCGTATAAATTAGGATGGGTTGATATGTGGGCCGCTAAATTCATGTAAATGTATTGAACCTGCATAGAATAGATCTAGCTAGAAAATGTCATACACAATTTGCAAAGAAAATATGAGAAAAGAGAAGCAAGAGAGAAAGAATGGAAGAATTCTCATTAACCAAATGAATGAATGATAATTTACACATGATATACTTTGTATAACTCAACTAATGTGCACTGGAGAAGAAGCCAATGTGACATAGTCGTGTTCTAGAGTGATCTGGACACACACCAACAATTACAAGAGTAAACTTCCACCTAATCTAGTCTCTCGGGAAGTTACGGGAGTGAACTACCACCTAGTCTGAGTTAAATAGTCTCTCAGTCTTCAGTTAACTGACTGAAACAAATTGAAGTGAGGAGGAGATCGGGGAATCATGAGTAATGCGCTAGTCTAGTGATGATCCCAAGGAAAATGTGCATTAGATGGTGATGATCCAAATGATGTATGGTGATAATCCCAATGTGGCATCTAGACTCCACTCAACTGATCAAACTGAAGTGTGAACTGAATAGAATATTATCCTAGAGGAATATTCTCCCTAAATCATAGGAGACTAAATAATGACTAATAAACATAGGGAAAAACTTAGGAAAAAGAGCAACGAGACCATGTTAAGTACCCAAATACAAAATATACACTAAAATAAATGAGGAAAGAGGGAAAACCTCATGGGAACCCCCCCCCTCAAAGTAAAATGTATATAAAAATAAGAACTAACAGTTTCTAGGAAACTGTGTTCTTAACTCCAAGACGACTGCATAGAGAATGGAACTTCTCCTTAGTGAAGGTCTTGGTGAATATGTCTACAATCTGTTCTACTGAAGGATAGAACTGTAAGTCGATGATCCCCTCGTGTATTAAGTCCCAGATCTAGTGCATGTGGATCTTGATGTGCTTCGTTCATTGCCTTTGAACTATATCTCTCTAGAAATTTAGAGTGCTCTAGTTGTCTGATCCAAAATTGGATCCAAGAGCCAAGATGGGTCTAGGAAGGCCTAAAAATCAAAGTTCTCGGAACCACCTCAAAATGAACATGTGTGTATTCCTTGATGTTACGAACCCAACACACATTGAATAGGCTCAAACAGACATCATATGCAAAATATATCATGGTTTGTTTGTTTAGCCAAACAAACAAAATTTTGATGACTCTATAGTCCGTACAGTGCTGATGTGGTAGCTAACTGTATAGGTTGTACAGTGAAATGGCAATGAGTTGGAAATATGATGTGGGCAGGTGCTGACATGGGCATGTGCATATGTGGATGAGTCAAATTGTGACACGTGGCACCACTACAAGGGTGACATGTGGCATGGGATGACGTGGAAAAGTTTGTACAGTCGTACGACACATGGAAGGTATAGTGGATGCTGAGTGGGCAGATAGGTGGTCGAAATCTAGTTTGACACATGGAATTTATTTGGGAGAATAGTATGGTGCCACGTGGCCCATTCTTAGGATGCCATGTGGCATCCCTCCATTGGTCATTTTTGTTTCGAAAAAGTTTGGAGTCTGGGTGAAAGTGTCTTGGCAAGGCCGAGCTACCAACCCTCCCATGGTGTTTCTTATTAAACCATGGCGTAAATATTATATTTATGTTGAAATGGTTAATCCGTTGGTAAAGTTAATGGTTGGGGCCTAGACCCAACCCTGAAGCACACCATATGATTGTTCCCTGTGACCAGATTTCTTTGATATTTGGCGCACAGGTTATGACTTTGCGAATAGCCCCCGGTTCTCATTCCCATATACCATGTGACCTAGATGCAAACGTTTGGCATGGATATATTGGGTTAGCGTCGGTCGGTCAGGCTAGCCCGCCGACCAGGGCCAGGGGCCAAACGACCTGGGGTCTATCCAGTTCAGGGCATGTGGAGCTTAAGCCCGAGGCTACATGGCCAAACCACATGACCAGAAGCCGAACCGTAAAGGGGGCCATGCGCCAGGTATTAGCCCAGGGCCATATGACAGTGCCCCATATGCCCAGGAGCGTGAAGAAAGGGGATGCGCCCTTATTGTTTTCCAAAGTGGGTTTTTCAATCTTATATTATGATTTTTAATGGATTTTTAGCCAGATTTGGGAGAATTAGTCCATTTTGGAGGATCTTGGGCCCTTTTTGAGGCCATATCTTGGGGGAAAGTTAGGAGTTTGTTACCCACTTCAAGCCTATATAAAAAATAGGTTTTTGACATCCTAAGGGAGGTTCAGAGTAGGAAAATGTTGAACAATAGTAAAGCCTAAGCCATTTTTATGCAGGGAAGCCATTGAGGAGAGCAACTTTGCGGGCCATTTATGGGATCTTCATTCATCCGTTTTCAGTGCCATCAGTGTTGATGGGTTCTTGAGATATAGAAGAACACAACCAAATCGGTTTGTAACCTATTCTAAATTTTGATAATGTACTTTTTAAGCTTTGAAGAGAAATGAGAAATCCCACTAAGACAAAGGCCCGGGGACGTAGGCGAGATTGTCGAACTTCGTTATCAACTTTTTTTGTTTATGGTTTGTTGTTCCTTTATGCTTATTTCTAGATCTGTATATTATCTTATGAATTCTATGTTTCATCATTAAGTCTTCCTCTTTCATCAATTTCATAAATGGTAAAACAACTCATGCAAAATACTTAACCAATTCATTAAAAGATCTTTTCAGATCATTGTCACACTAGATGACGATCAACCGATGAAACTAAATTCCCAACTCAGTGAGAAAATGTTGTAGCCACATAAATTGAATGGTTATGTTAACTACCCCTCTATACTCTACCTCGACTAAAGATAGAGCTATAGCATCCTACTTCTTGCTCGACCAACAGATAGTCCTGGAACCAACATTGAGTGAGTAACCAGATGTGGACTTGCGATCAATGCTATCTCCATCCCAGTCAAAATCAGTGAACCCGACAAGGTCCAATGTAGATTCTACTACATAGTGAATCCCAAAGGTTATGGTTCCCTATACGTATCAAAGGATACACTTTGCATCCTTCTAATGTAGCTCATGTGTCTCCTGCATGAACCTGGAGACTTCTCCAACTGCATAGGAGAGGTCTGGTCTAGAGTGTGTGAGATATAACAAGCTCCCCAGTAGATATCTATACAATGTGTTGTTAACTAGTGGAGTGTCCCCTGCATCCTCAAGTCTGACTTCTGATAGGAAAGGAGTCCAGGCAGATTTGTAGTCTGTCATGTGAAATATCTCAAGGAGATCTCATGCATTCTTTGCCTGAGATAGTTTGATGCCTAATGCATCATGACTAACCTCGAGTCCAAGGAAGAAATTTAGCCATGTCCATCATCAAGAACTTGTCATGCAGAATCCTCTTGATTGCATCAATCACTGAATTCGAGCAACTGGTGAACATCAAATCATAAACATACATAACTAGGAGTAGAAGTGAATCAACCATCTTGAGCATGTAAACATTTGGGTCTAACTTACAATGCCCAAATTTCTGTGACAGTAGGTAGGATTCCATCTTGGCATACCATGCCCTCGAAGCCTTCTTGAGGCTATAAAGAGATTTCTTCAGTCGACATACCAAAGATGAATCCTGCACAAATCCCTAGGGTTGTTCCATATATATCTCCTGAGAGAGATCGTCATGAAGAAAGGAATTCTCCACGTCCATTTGATGGAATTCCCATCCCTTGTCTATCACAATGGCAAGTTCCAAAGGTATGGAATCCATCTTTTCTATTGGAGTGAAGGTATCATCATAGTCATTTCCATGCACCTACTGAAAGCCTTTGGAAACTAGCTCGGATTTGTATCTGCTAACCTGTCCATATGCTTCACTCTTGGTCCTATAGACCCATTTTCACCTGAAAAGTTTCCTTCATGAAGGAAGGGGTACCAAATCTCAAGTCTGGTTCTCGAGGAGGGAGTTGTACTCCTCCTGCATGGTCAATTCCCAAAAGGGATTTTTAGTAGCCTCGCCATAAGAATGTGAATCTGAAGACTTAACTAAGAAAATATGCATGGGTGGCATCGGTTTAGTGGCAGTGAGTGCAAGAGGAGGATCCTCGAAATCAGATCGATTCCTCTTAGTATTAGTTGGATCCCCAACAAGATCTCCTACATCCTGAAGAGTAGTCTTGGCCCACTTAGGCCTCTTCTCTGGATATGCATATGCATCTGGATGCACTGACTCTACATCTAACTGTATTGACTATGTATTTAGATCATATGAATCCTTTGAATCAAAACTCTCATCTGAAGAAGAGTCAACATGTGCATGCTCATCATCTCTGACAGGTGGAATAAAAAAAGTGTCTACATGAAGTTGTTGAGGTACATGCGAGACATTTCCCATGAATTGGACATTTCCGAGGAAATATCAATGAGTTTGTACCCCTTCACATCATCAGGGTATCCAACAAAAATACACTATGTTCTCTGTGGATCAAGTTCCTTCCTCTTCTCAGAGGGAATCCTGGCCCATGTATGTGAATCGAAAATACGGAAGTGGGTCACTTCTAGTTTGAGGCTGATCCAAGCCTCGTAGGGGGTCTTTTCCTTGACATATCTATGGGGAGATATGTTTTGGATATAGGTTGCAAAATTAAGTGCCTCAACCCATAATCTCTGTGTAAACGACTTTGCATGTAGCATGCAAGATGCCATCTCTTTTAGAGATCTATTTTTCCGCTCAAAAACTCCATTTTGTTGTGGATTATAGGGAACCATGTGCTACAATTGAATCTCAACCTCATGACAAATATTATATATCTCATGGTTGACATACTCTCCCCCGTTATTTATTTGGAGGAATTTTATTGTATTTCCTGACTGTATCTCAACAAGGGCTTTGAAATCTTTGAGGTGTTGAAAGACCTCTGATTTTGGCAAGTGTGTTCAATCATCCAATTTCCTTTGGGGCCTCTCTTGGAGTTGAAGTAATTGAAATGTTTCCCTTAATATATGGATGGTTTATGATCTTCCTATTGTCAATATGGATATGTCTATGCTTCTTTTGATGTTAATGAGTTTTGATTAATGGTATGGACATGGTATTGGACAAGTCTTGGGTTGATTATTTTTGTTCTTATTATTATTTATTAAGGGTACAATATTGTTAAGTCCCATTAGAAGAATTGATGTAATGATGTTATTGACATGGAATAATGTAACAATGTATGTGACATCCCCAAATAAAATTAAGATGGCATTGTGTTGTAATTTTATATGTTTTCTCCAATTTGTGTCTTAAGGGAGGGTGTTAGAGTATGTGTAACTATGACTTATCGAGTTCTTGTGGTTCCATGTTGATGATTATGAGACAGACTTTTGGTTCCACATTTATGAGTTGGGATGATTAACTCAATTCTATTCATACATGCAAACATCATACCTAGCCTTATTTGTAAAATATTACTTTGATGAAATGAGACTCCCTTGTTAGGTTTATCCAGTATAATCTTTTAATATTATGAAAATGTATTAATCTTTTAATATTATGAAAATGTATGAATGTTAATACTGATAAGACTAAGGTCATGATTTTTTCTCCAATATGGGTATGACTATTAATACTGATAAGACTAAGGTCATGATTATTACATCCAATAAGATCCCTTATGATACCTTCATATATGACAAAAATAACTTGGAGGAAGTCACTTCATACAAATATTTTGGAATTGATATTCACCACAAGCTCAATTGGAATTATAGCATTGAGAAAAGGATTATTGGGGGATGGAAATCTTATTATGAGCTTGAAAACAATTGCAAATCAATTGATCTTTGGAGTTGGGATAAGAATAAACTCCTCTTTGAGACTCTTGTTACACCTAATATTCTTTATGGATGTGAAGGGATGTAGTATCTCTCGTGAATCCTAGAGAAAGATAGAGAAAATACAAAATAATTTTAAAACCTATAATCTCAAAATTAAAGGAAATATGCCCTATCCCATCCTCCTATTAGAAACAATCCTCTCCCCCATTGAGAGCATGGCTATGACTAGATACCTAATGTATAAGAACAAGTTAAACAACATGGAAGGCAAGAGGCTTCCTAAAATTGCTTCAAAATCGAGTCATAAACACCATCAACTCGAGCGAGGATGGCATAAAGATGCCCGATCATGGATAAACTATTAGGGAATCATGGAAGACACCATTTTGTAGAATAAAGATACTATTAAAAAAAACATCAAATCAAAATTTAAGGAGAAAATGTGGTGTGATAAAGAGTTAGAGGAAAAAAGAAAATTAAGGTATTATAAGGATGTAATCAACCCTAATCTAGAAGATAAAAATTATCTATTTGTTTTTCCAAGTGTGAAGAAAAAAATAAGAATTGCTAAGATAAGAACAATTTCTCACGAGCTCCATAATGAAACCGAGCATTGGTCAATTCGTAAAACGCCATGGGATGAAAGAGTGTTCCATCTTTGTGACACTAAGTGTTGGAGTTACTTCACACACACCTAGGATTTTTTTTTTCCTAAGGTTTTTCCTTGTTTATTAGTCATTATTTAGTCTCCTATATGTTAGGAAGAACATTCCTCTAGCGAGAATATTCTCTTCAATTTTCACTTCAGTTTGATCAGTTGAGTGGAGTCTAGATGCTACATTGGTATTGTCACCATGCAAGATTGGGATCATCACCAGATAATGCGCATTTTCCTTGGTATCATCACCAGAATAGAACATTACCCATGATTCCCTGATATCCTCCTCACTTCACTCTATTTCAGTCAGTTAACTGAATACTGATAGACTAGTTAACTTAGATAGGTGGCAGTTCACTCTGGTAACTACCTGAGAGACTAGAATAGGTGGAAGATTACTCACGTAACTGTTGGTGTGTGTCCAGATCACTTTAGACCACCACTATGGCACATTGGATTCTCCTCCAGTGCACATTGGTTGAGTTATACAAAGTATTTCATGTGTAAATTATCAATTATTCATTTGGTTAATGAGAATTCTTCCATTATTTCTCTCTTGCTTCTTCTTTCTCAATTTCTCTCTACAAATGTGTGTGTTATTTTCTAGCTAGATCTATTATGTGCATGTTCAAAACATTTACATGGTATTATAAATGATGGACTACTAAGAAAAATACACACCAAATTATTTTTGCAGGTATCAAAGATTGAAGACAATGGAAAAATGAAATTCCCAAAAGAATTCATTCTTACACCTTACAATTACTTTGCATGGAAGGAGATGATAATCATGCATCTTCAAAGAAGAGGATTGTACAGGTTAACCATGAACACAGAAACAAAACCAACATCAACAATAGAAAAATACAAGTATCTAAATCGAATGGATGAAGCATTCAAAACAATTTGCAGTCTCATTTCTCTCGATCTACTTATTCACATATCTTCTTGTAAAACCCCCAATGAATCCTGGACCACCATGGAATGGATATTTGGAAAACAAGATGAGATGAGGGGACACATTCTAGAGGTGGAATTTCTCTGTTATAGTAATATTTGCCTCACCCTATGCAAACTTGTAGAGAGGGCCTTTTTCCATTTCCCTATGCAGACTTGAAGTCCCTTTTTGTAGTTCCCAGAGATAAAAATTGCATTTTTCCACATATATGTTCCCTAACAGCTATATAATATGCGTATACACAATTTTCACCATTACAGACCACGTACATCGGGTTTTGTGCTCAGAATTAAAAAATGGTGTCGGGTTTCCATGTCACGTTGCGGGATCCATGATCCTTGAACTTCCATATACTGGAAACGTTCCAACTCAGGCCTTCAGTTCAATTTTAAGGCTATAAATGGGCCATATCCAAGGTGTGGAAAAGGAGGACAAATAATTCAACTTTGAGAGCAAAGTTACTCTGGAGAAATTACTCACTTCATTTTGAGTTTGCATCCCTTTGTCCTTTTAAGTCTGAACACATTGCTCATCCCCCAAGCTCTTCCCTATTTGATGGAGAACCTCATTGTCTCTCTTATATGAATTTTCCTTTGGTGGAGGATTGAAGTGGTGGAGGCCCAACTAGAAGGGACTTGGTTTCTCAATTTTGAATGTGTCGACACAAAAATTTGTCATGCATACACGTCTGTTGATTACATTTTAATAGAAATACTCTTTTCTCATCCAATTAATGTCCTGCAAATATTTGAATTGTTATTCCATGGGCATGTTTGTTATGAATATTGATCGATTATGTTATTGAATGTGCTAAGTTTATATATTATCACCATATTCTTGTGTATCTTGGTTTTTGAGGACAAGTTGCAGGTGTATTGCCTTAAGTCAAGTGCTCAACGATGGACTTCATCGAACGTCTAGACGAGGTAGGATCTTTATCTTGTCTTGTTATCATATTTTTTTATATAACATACTTGATATTAGAGTTGATTTCTGCAGTCATTTCCATCTGTTGTGGTTTACCCCATTCCATAGAGTGATTTTCCTCGTAACATAATTGGCAACCATACTAGGGAGGGAATATTCTTTTCGGGGTTTGGAGTGTTTTTCTCCTTTGATTTATCTCGTTTATATTGAGTTTCTTGTCATATGATTGTTCGACATCCTCTTTTCATTTTGAATATGAGTTTCTTGGCCTTATCCTTAACCTGATAGTGTTTCAATACATATACATGGTTTTTCACCTGACAGTCGCATACATATGTGTGTTGTCATTCTTTAGTAAGCGTATATACATTGTTTTCGTCTGAACAGTCGTGTATTGTTGGATTACTGAGAGGGGGGGTGAATCAGTAATAGAGAAATTCAATCCTTTTTAACCACAAAATGCAAGTTTTATATCAATGTAGCATTATCATCCAATAGCTGCATGTTGTGGTTAAAAATGATTGAATTTCTCTATTACTGATTCACCCCCTCTCTCAGTAATCCAACAATTGGTATCAGAGCAGGTTCCTTCAAGAAACAGTTTAACCACTAGAAGGAGATCATGGATTATTATAAGAATGGATTACCATTGTTCAATGGTCATAATGGTTTAATGTATGAGATGTGGAGTGGAAGGACAAAAGTATTTTTACAGGAACAACAATATTATATTTGGCTATCAGTCATTACAGGATATGACAATTGAAAAAGGGAAAATACTGCAACCAAGAAGGAATTGAAGAAGAATAGCAAAATAGAAATTGATTTCATCTTGGAAGGATTACCTAATCTGGAAAAAGAAAAGTTTGGTAAATGTTCATTAGCCAAAGAAATTTGGGATAAGTTACATGATATATATTCTTCTCCCATCGCAGATTAAGAAAATGCCAAAGAAGATGCAAGTATAGATCAAGAAGAAATATGTTCACCATGTCAAACAGATTCAGAAGATGAAGAGTACATCATCAACAGAGGCATGTTGGTTTTCTTTAATTGTGAAAAATGCAGACATCTTGAAATAGAATTCCATGAAGGAAATGAGACAGAAAAACTAATTGAAAAAGAAGACAATTATGAAGAAAAATTGATTAGTGCTTTAGATGAACTAAGAAAAGAAACATAAGAAAACAAGTCACTCAAGGAACAATTGATGAAACAAAAGGAAAGTTTTCACACTTTTTAAGAAGTCAAACAAGTCATCGAGAACTTAAGAAATCAGCTAGACGAAGCTAGAAAGATCGAAGAAAATGTTGAATATCAAAAGCAGCATTTGAAAGACAACATAACAACACATAAGGAAGAAGTGGAAATGAAAGAGTAGATATTGACAGATCATATTAAGGAAATAAATAACGATCTAAACCAGCTTGAGGCAGACTTTGGTCAAGAAGAGAAATGAATTGAAGAAGAAATAATCACATTAAAAATCCAGCTTGAAGAAGCGAAAAGAACAGAAGAAGTCATGAAGTCTCAAATAATGAAGAAAGAATAAGAGGTTGAGAAGATTAAAGAAGAAGTTGTCACATTGAGAAGTAAAATTGTCAAACTCAACAAGAACGTTGAAGTGACAGAAACATCCACATCAGTTATAGAGAATGAAGAGAAGAAATCTAGGTTGTTGGATAAGAATAATGAATAAAATAGAAAGAGTTATGTAGAAGTACTCATGAAAGGAAGGAATCATGGTCAACCAAAATCTAAGAAAACTATTGAAGATACATATTCAAGAAGACCATCCATGTTCAAGCCACAAAGAAGCTTCAATCATTATTATGATCAATCAAGGTAGAAATTCAGAAGGACTACACCACAAAGAAGATCATTCACTCCCAGGTATGCAAATTTCTTTTATGGTCATTGTATTTATTGTACTAATTTTGGACATAAAGTTGCAGATTGCAGGGATTATAAAAGAAATGTTCAAGCAAGAAATGTCTATGTGGTCTCATGTGACATTGAATGTTAAAAATGTCATAACTATGGACACATAGCTAGTGATTGTAGAAGCATGATTGATACTTCCATGAAAGAGAACACTAATATCATATATAAGAAAGTATGGATAAGAAAACACGAAGAATGGGTGAACAAAGATCAGGTCCAAGAGATCGCAATATTGGCAATAAAACAAGATAAAGAAAATTCTACAAAGAAAAGGAAAGATGTCAAGTTCAAAAAGGTTTAGAAAATAACTGAAAGAAAATAAGGACATATAAATAAGGAACGGGTTCAAGAGATTATACTTTCAGGCATTGTAGTGAAAGATGAATCCGTAGACAGAAGGAAAAAAGTCAGAGCTCATAGGGATGATGAATCTACCAATGAAGATGATGTTGAATACACATCAGAACATGAATTGTTCTGATCCATCCAGCATATAGAAACCCAAATAATATGAATAATAGAAAGGGGGATTATATGTGGTAGATGAGACAGACTATAGAACCATCCTACGAGCAACTTGCAGAGTTTGAGTAGACAGATTCAGTGCATTCAGTTAGCATAAGTACAATATGATAGATCAATCAATTGTAGTAGTACTTCATGATAGTACAGTGACATATGAGTAAAAATTATGGATAGTTGTGTAGTTGAGTTTTGGAAAGTATGGACAGAGATGGATTTGTAAGAACACTTAGCAGGTTTGGAAAGATATATGACAGTGGATGAGAGCATGGATTTCAAATTGATATATATT
Source organism: Picea sitchensis (assembly GCA_010110895.2). Classification (NCBI taxonomy): domain Eukaryota; kingdom Viridiplantae; phylum Streptophyta; class Pinopsida; order Pinales; family Pinaceae; genus Picea; species Picea sitchensis. The sequence continues at coordinate 40,751 of SNQJ01S0054149.1, forward strand.
GTTTGGACACATACAATGCATATAGAAGTTCACATTAAAAACAGAGTAATGCTCAGAAACAACAATGACAAAAATCCCTACGAGCTATGGAAAGGAATACCAGCAAATGTGAATCACTTCAGAGTATTTTGAAGCAAATTCTACATCAAAAGAGAATATGGCATAATGGGAAAGTTTGACTCCTGTTTAGACAAAGGAGTACTTGTTGGTTACTCAAGTACAAGGAAATCATACAAGTGTTACAATCTGATATTGAACAAAGTTGTGGAAAGCATCAATGTAACAATTGATGAAACATGTGGACGAGAATTAAAGGAAGAATAAAATGAATCAGTGGAACAACTTTACGAAGAAGTAGTAAAATATGAAGAAGAAGTAGAAGAAGAACATGAAGAGGATCAGACATAAGTACAAGAGCGAGTTCAATAAGTGCCTCCAAAGACACCTAGCAAACGAGTACACAAGAATCATCCTTTAGATCATATTATCGGAAACAAGGATGAAGGAGTTAAGACTAGAAGAAGAATTTGTTCACCAAAACAAATGCACCTAGCACTCTTATCTACAATTGAACCAAATAAATTTTGAGAGGCCAACAAAGATGAATTTTGGAATAAGGCCATGAATGAAGAATTGGATCAAATAGAGAAAAATTACACTTCAGAATTGGTTCCAAGACCAAAGAATAAGAGTGTGATTGGCATAAAGTGGGTTTTCAGAAATAAATTGAATGAAGATGGTCAGGTTACAAGGAACAAAGCTATATTGGTATGTAAAGGATACACACAGGTTGAAGGAATCGACTTTGAAGAAACATTTGCCCCAGTTGCCAGAATGGAAGCAATCTGATTTCTCTTAGCTTATGCATGCTCCAAGAATATTAAAGTGTATTAGATGGATGTGAAATCGACCTTTCTGAATGGGGAACTTGAAGAAGAAGTCTACATTGAACAACTAGAATGATTTCAGTTGTCAGAGAACGTAGATTATCTGTGCAAATTGAAGAAGGCCTTGTATGGTCTAAAACAGGATCCTAGAGCATGGTACTCTAGAGTGGATAAATATATACAACATGTAGGACTCAGAAAATGAAGTGTAGAGAATAAACTCTACATCAAGGTAACTCAAGATAGCTTTTTATTAATTGAAGTTTATGTTGATGATATTATTTTTTGTAGCAATGATGACAGGTTAAGCCAAAAAATTTCAAACGATATGCAGAATGAATTTGAAATGTCATTACTCGGAGAACTATCCTTCTTTCTGGGTCTTCATATACGTCAAAGAAACCAAGGAATTTTTATTTCTCAAACTAAGTATATCAGAGAAATGCTAAAGAGGTTCAGAATGGAAGAATGTAAACTAGTTGCTACTCCTATGCAAACCAGTTGCAAATTGAGCAAAGATGATGATTCAAAGTCTACAGACCAAAGGAAATATAGGTCAATGATTGGTAGCTTACTATATGTGACATCATCTAGACCAGATGTAATGCAAGAATTTGGATAGGTGGCATGATTTCAAGTAGCACCAAAGGAATCACATGTCTTAGTAGTGAAGGGGATTTTCAGATATCTCAAAGGAACATAAGAGTTTGGATTATGGTATCCAAAAGGAAAGTATCTATCACTTATTTCCTACACAGATGCAAATTGGACAGGTTGCATTGATGACCGACGAATCACCAGTGGAACAACGTTCTACTTGGGTCAATGTTTAGTATCTTGGCTAAGCAAGAAATAATCATCAGTATCTTTATCTACATCCGAGGCAGAGTATATTGCAGCAGTAGGATGTTGTACATAGGTTCTATGGATGAAACAAACTCTAACATATATACAGGATGATTATGATGAGCCCATTCCAATCTACTATGATAATACAAGCGCCATCAGTATCTCAAATAACCCGGTGATGCACTCCAAGATGAAGCACATTCCAATCAAGTATCACTTTCTATGGGAACAGGTTGCAGAGAAGAACATCATAGTTGAATATGTGGGCACAAAAGAACAAGTGGAAGACATCTTTACAAAACCGCTTCCATAGGAAGCCTTTGAGTATCTTCGCCAAAGACTCATAGTAATTTCTACTCCAAAATGAATGCTTTTGAATGCTTATCTTATATGTCTTAGATTT
>SNQJ01S0054149.1:46260-56662 GCA_010110895.2 Picea sitchensis
GTGAATCAAAAATACGGAAGTGGGTCACTTCTGGTTTGAGGCTGATCCAAGCCTCGTAGGGGGTCTTTTCCTTGACATATCTATGGGGAGATTTGTTTTGGATATAGGTTTCACAATTAAGTGCATCCGCCCATAATCTATGTCTAAGTGACTTTGCATGTAGCATGCAAGATGCCATCTCTTTTAGAGATCTATTTTTCTGCTCAACAACTCCATTTTGTTGTGGATTATAGGGAACCATGTGCTACAACTGAATCCCAACCTCATGACAAAAATTATGTATCTCATGGTTGAAATATTCTCCCTCTTTATTTATTCGAAGGAATTTTATTTTATTTCTTGATTGTATCTCAACAAGGGCTTTGAAATCTTTGAGGTGTTGAAAGACCTCTGATTTTGCAAGTGTATTCAATCATCCAAGTTTCTTTGGGGCCTCTCTTGGAGTTGAAGTGATTGAAATGTTTCCCTTAATATATGGATGGTTTATGATATTCCTATTGTCAATATGGATATGTCTATGCTTCTTTTGATGTTAATGAGTTTTGATTAATGGTATGGACATGGTATTGGACAAGTCTTGGGCTGATTATTTTTGTTCTTATTATTATTTATTAAGGGTACAATATTGTTAAGTCCCATTAGAAGAATTGATGTAATGATGTTCTTGACATGGCATAATTTAACGATGTATGTGACATCCCCAAATAAATTTAAGATGGCTTTGTGTTGTAATTTTATATGGTTTCTCCAATTTGTGTCTTAAGGGAGGGTGTTAGAGTATGTGTAACTATGACTTATCGAGTTCTTGTGGTTCCATGTTGATGATTATGAGATAGGATTTTGGTTCCACATTTATGAGTTGGGATGATTAACTCAATTATATTCATACACACAAACATCATACCTAGCCTTATTTGTAAAATATTACTTTGATGAAATGAGACTCCCTTGTTAGGTTTATCCAGTATAATCTTTTAATATTATGAAAATGTATTAATATTTTAATATTATGAAAATGTATGACTGTTAATACTGATAAGACTAAGGTCATGATTTTTCTCCAATATGGGTATGACTGTTAATACTGATAAGACTAAGGTCATGATTATTAAATCCAATAAGATCCCTTATGATATCTTCGTATATGACAAAAATAACTTGGAGGAAGTGACTTCATACAAATATCTTGGAATTGATATTCACCACAAGCTCAATTGGAATTATAACATTGAGAAAATGATTATTGGGGTATGGAAATCTTATTATGGGCTTGAAAACAATTGCAAATTAGTTGATATTTGGAGTTGGGATAAGAATAGACTCCTCTTTGAGACTCTTGTTACACCTGATATTCTTTATGGATGTGAAGGGTTGTAGTATCTCTCATGAATCCTAGAGAAAGATAGAGAAAATACAAAATAATTTTATAACCCATAATCTCAAAATTAAAGGAAATATGCCCTATCCCATCCTCCTATTAGAAACAATCCTCTCCCCCATTGAGAGCATGGCTATGACTAGATACCTAATGTATAAGAACAAGTTAAACAACATGGAAGACAAGAGGCTTCCTAAAACTGCTTCAAAATCAAGTCATAAACACCATCAACTCGAGCGAAGATGGCATAAAGATGCTCGATCTTGGATAAACTATTGGGGAATCATGGAAGACACCATTTTGTAGAATAAAGATACTATTAAAAAAACATCAAATCAAAATGTAAGGAGAAAATGTGGTGTGATAAAGAGTTAGAGGAAAAAAAAAATTAAGGTATTATAAGGATGTAATCAGCCCTAATCTAGAAGATCAAAATTATCTATCTATTTTTCCAATTGTAAAGAAAAGAAAAAAAGAGTTGCTAAGATAAGACCAATTTCTCATGAGCTCCATAATGAAACTAAGCATTGGTCAATTCGTAAAACGCCATGGGATGAAAGAATGTGTCTTCTTTGTGACACTAAGTGTTGGAGTTACTTCACACACACCTAGGATTTATTTTTCCTAAGGTTTTTTCTTGTTTATTAGTCATTATTCAGTCTCCTATATTTTAGGAAGAACATTCCTCTAGCGAGAATATTCTCTTCAGTTTGATCAGTTAAGTGGATTCTAGATGCTACATTGGTATTGTCACCATGCAAGATTGGGATCATCACCAGATAATGCGCTTTTTCCTTGGTATCATCACCAGAATAGCGCATTACCCATGATTCCATGATATTCTCCTCACTTCACTCTATTTCAATCAATTAACTGAAGACTAATAGGCTAGTTAACTTAGCTAGGTGGCAGTTCACTCCGGTAACTACCTGAGAGACTAGACTAGGTGGAAGTTTACTCCCGTAACTGTTGGCGTGTGTCCATATCACTCTAGACCACCACTATGGTGCATTGGATTCTCCTCTAGTGTGCATTGGTTGAGTTATACAAAGTATTTCATGTTTAAATTATCAATTATTCATTTGGTTAATGAGAATTCTTCCATTATTTCTCTCTTGCTTATTCTTTCTCAATTTCTCTCTACAAATGTGTGTGTTATTTTATAGCTAGATCTATTATGTGTAGGTTCAACACATTTACATGGTATCATAACTGACGGACTGCTAAGAAAAATACACACCGAATTGTTTTTGCAGGTATCAAAGATTGAAGACAGCAGAAAAATGAAATTCCCAAAAGAATTCATTCTTACACCTTACAATTACTTTGCATGGAAGGAGAGGATAATAATGCATCTTCTAAGTAGAGTATTGTATAGGTTAACCATGAATACGGAAACAAAACCAACATCAGCAATAGAAAAATCCAAGTATCTAAATCGAATGGATGAAGCATTCAGAACAATTTGCAGTCTCATTTCTCTCGATCTCCTTTTTCACATATCTTCCTATAAAATCCCCAATGAATCCTAGACCACCATGGAATGGATCTTTGGAAAACAAGATGAGATGAGGGGACACATTCTCGAGGTGGAATTTCTCTGTTATAGTAAGATTTTCCTCACCCTATGCAAACTTGCACAGAGGGCCTTTTTCCATTTCCCTATGTAGACTTGAAGTCCCTTTTTGCAGTTCCTAGAGATAAAAATTGAATTTTTCCACATATATGTACCCTAACATCTATATAACATGTGTATACACAATTTTCACCATTACATACGACGTACATTGGGTTTTTTGCTAGAAATTAAAAAATGGTGTCGGGTTTCCATGTCACGCTGTGGGATCCATGATCCTTGAACTTCCATATACTGGAAACGTTCCAAATCCGACCTTCAGTTCAATTTGAAGGCTATAAATGGGCCATATCCAAGGTGTGGAAAAGGAGGAGAAAGAATTCAAATTTGAGAGCAAAGTTACTCTGGAGAAATTACTCACTTCATTTTGAGTTTTCATCCCTTTGTCCTTTTAAGTTTGAACACATTGTTCATCCCCCGAGCTCTTCCCTATTTGATGGAGAACCTCATTGTCTCTCTTATATGAATTTTCCTTTGGTGGAGGATTGAAGTGGTGGAGACCCAACTAGAAGGGACTTGGTTTCTCGGTTCTGAATGTGTCGACACAAAAGTTTGTTATGCATACACGTCTGTTGATTACATTTTAATAGAAATACTATCTTCTCGTCCAATTAATGTCCTGCAAATATTTGAATTGTTATTCCATGGGCATGTTTGTTATGAATATTGATCAATTATTTTATTGAATGTGCTAAGTTTATATATTATCACCATATTCTTTTGTATCTTGGTTTTTGAGGACAATTTGCAGGTGTATTACTTTGAGTCAAGTGCTCAACGATGGACTTCATCGAACGTCTGGATGAGGTAGGATCTTTATCTTGTAATGTTAGCATATTTGTTTATATAGCATACTTGATATTAGAGCTGATTTCTGCAGTCATTTCCATCTATTGTGGTTTACCCCATGCCATAGAGTGATTTTCCTCGTAACATAATTGGCGACCATACTAGGGAGGGAATATTCTTTTTGGGGTTTGGAGTGTTTTTATCCTTTGATTTCTCTAATTTATATTGAGTTTCTTGTCATATGATTGTTCGACAGCCTCTTTTCATTTTGAATATGAGTTTCTTGGCCTTATCCTTAACCTGACAGTGTTTCAATACATATATGTGGTTTTTCACCTGACAGTCGCGTGCATACGTGTGGTGTCATTCTTTAGTAAGCATATATACATTGTTTTCATCTGAACAACCATGTATTGTTGGATTATTAAGAGTGGGGGTGAATCAGTAATAGAGAAATTCAATCCTTTTTAACCACAAAATTCAAGTTTTATATCAATGTAGCATTATCATCCAATAGATGCATTTTGTGGTTAAAAATGATTGAGTTTCTCTATTACTGATTCACCCCCTCTCTCAGTAATCCAAGAATTAGAAAACAGTTTAACCATTGGAAGGAGATCATTTATTATTCTGAGAATGGAGTACCATTGTTCAATGGTCATAATGGTTTAATGTATGAGATGTGGAGTGGAAGGACAAAAGTATTTTTACAGGCACAACGGTATTATATTTGGCTATCAATTGTTACAGATATGACAGTTGAAAAGGGGAAAATATTGCAACCAAGAAGGAATTGAAGAAGAATATCAAAATAGCAATTGATTTCATCTGGGAAGGATTACCTAATACGGTAAGAGAAAAGGTTGGTAAATGTTCATCATCCAAAGAAATTTGGGATAAGTTACATGATATATATTCTTCTCCCATCGCAGATTCAGAAAATGCCAAAGATGTAGGTACAAATCAAGAAGAAATATGTTCACCATGTCAAACAGATTCAAAAGCTGAAGAGTACATAATCAATAGAGGCATGTTGTTTTGCATTAATTGTGAAAAATGCAAACATCTTGAAATAGAATGCCATGAAGGAAATGAGACAGAAAAACTAATTGAAAAAGAAGACAATTATGAAGAAAAATTGATTAGTGCTTTAGATGAACTAAGAAAAGAAAGAGAAGAAAACAAGTCACTCAAGAAATAATTGATGAAACAAAAGGAAAGTTTTCACATTTTTTAAGAATCCAAACAAGTCATCGAGAACTTAAGAACTTAGCTAGAAGAAGTCAGAAAGATTGAAGAAAATGTTGAATATCAAAAACAACATTTGAAACCCAACATAGCAACATAGAAGGAAGAAGCAAAAATGAGAGAGAAGATATTGACAAATCATCTCAAGGAAAGAACTAATGATCTAAACCATCTTGAGGCAGAGTTTGGTCAAGAAGAGAAAGGAATTGAAGAAGAAATAATCACATTAAAAATCCAGCTTGAAGAAGCAAAAAGAATAGAAGAATTCATGAAGTCTCAGATAATGAAGAAAGAAGAATAGGTTGAGAAGCTTGAAGAAGAAGTTGTCACATTGCGAAGTAAAATTGTCAAGCTCAACAAGAACGTTGAAGAGATAGAAACATCCACATCGGTTATAGAGAATGAAGAGAAGAACTCTAGGTTGTTGGATAAGAAGAATGAATAAAATAGAAAGAGTTATGTAGAAGTACTCAAAGGAAGGAATCATGATCAACCAGAATCTAAGAAAACTATTGAAGATACATATTCAAGAAGACCATCCATGTTCAATCCACAAAGAAGCTTCAATCATGATTATGATCAGTCAAGGCAAAAATTCAGAAGGACTACACCACAAAGAAGATCATTCACTCCCAGGTATGCAAATTTATTTTATGGTCATTGTTCTTATTGTACTAATTTTGGACATAAGGTTGCAAATTGCAGGGATTATAAAAGAAATGTTCAAGCAAGAAATGTCTATGTGGCCTCACATGACATTGAATGTTAAAAATGTCATAACTATGGACACATAGCTAGTGATTGTAGAAGCATGATTGATACTTCCATGAAAGAGAACACTGATATTAGATATAAGAAAGTATGGATAAGAAAACACGAAGAACGGGTGAACAAAGACTAGGTCCAAGAGATCGCAATATTGACAATAAAATGAGATAAAGCAAAATCTACAAAGAAAAGGAAAGATGTCAGGTACAGAAAGGTTTAGAAAATAAATGAAAGAAAATAAGGACAGATAAATAAGGAATGGGTTCAAGAGATTATACTTTCAGGCATTATAGTGAAAGATGAGTCCATAGACAAAAGGAAAGAAGTCAGAGCTCATAGAGATGATGAATCTACCAATGAAGATGATGTTGAATACACATTAGAACATGAATTGTTCTGATCCATCCGACATAGAGAAACCTAGATAATATGAATAATAGAAAGGCGGATTCTATGTGGTAGATGAGACAGACCAGAGAACCATCCTACTAGCAACTTGCAGAGTTTGAGTAGACATATTCAATGCATTCAGTTAGCAGAAGTACAATATGATAGATCAATCAGTTGTAGTGGTAATTCATGATAGTACAGTGACATATGAGTCAAAATTATGGATAGTTGTGTAGCCGAGTCTTGGACAATATGGACAGATATGAATTTGTAAGAACACTTAGCAGGTTTGGAAAGATATATGACAGTGGATGAGAGCATGGATTCCAAATTGACAGATATTATTTGGACACATATAGTGCATATAGAAGTTCACATAAAAAATAGATTAACGCTCAAAAACAACAATGACAAAACTCCCTACGAGCTTTGGAAAGGAACACCAACAAATGTGAAGCACTTTAGAGTATTTGGAAGCAAATTCTACATCAAAAGAGAAGATGGCAGAATGAGAAAGTTTGACTCTCATTTGGACAAAGGAGTACTTGTTGGTTACTCAAGTACAAGGAAATTATACAAGTGTTACAATCTGAGATTGAACAAAATTGTGGAAAGCATTAATGTAACAATTGATGAAACATGTGGACGAGAATTAAAAGAATAATAAAATGAATCAGTGGAACAACTTTACGAAGAAGAAGTAGAAGAGGAAGATGAAGAGGATCAAACAAAAGTACAAGAGAAAGTTCAGTAAGTGCCTCCAAAGACACCTAGCAAATGAGTACACAAGAATCAACCTTCAGATCAGATTATCGGAAACAAGGATGAAGGAGTTAAGACTAGAAGAAGAATTTTTTCACCAAAACAAATGCACCTAGCACTCTTATCTACAATTGAACCAAACAATTTTTTAGAGGCCAACAAGGATGAATTCTGGAATAAGGCCATGAATGAAGAATTGGATCAAATAGAGAAGAACTACACTTGAGAATTGGTTCCAAGACCAAAGAATAAGAGTGTGATTGGCATAAAGTGGGTTTTCAAAAATAAATTGAATGAAGATGGACAGGTTACAAGGAACAAAGCTAGATTGGTTTGTAAAGGATACACACAGGTTGAAGGAATCGACTTTGAAGAAACATTTTCCCTAGTTGCCAGAATGGAAGCAATCTGATTTCTCTTAGCTTATGCATGCTCCAAGAATATTAAAGTGTATCAGATGGATGTGAAATCAACCTTTCTGAATGGGGAACTTGAAGAAGAAGTCTACATTGAACAACCAGAAGGATTTCAATTGTCAGAGAACGCAAATTATCTGTGCAAATTGAAGAAGGCCTTGTATGGTCTACAACAGGCTCCTAAAGCATGGTACTCTAGAGTGGATAAATATCTACAACATGCAGGACTAATAAAAGGAAGTGTAGAGAATAACCTCTACATCAAGGTAACTCAAGATAGTATTTTATTAATTGAAGTTTATGTTGATGATATTCTTTTTTGTAGCAATGATGACAGGTTAAGCCAAATTGTTTCAAAGGATATGCAGAATGAATTTGAAATGTCATTACTCGGAGAACTATCCTTTTTTCTGGGGCTTCATATACGTCAAAGCAACCAAGGAATTTTTATTTCTCAAACTAAGTATATCCGAGAAATGATAAAGAGGTTCAGAATGGAAGATTGCAAACTAGTTGCCACTCCTATGCAAACCAGTTGCAAATTGAGAAAATATGATGATTCAAAGTCTATAGACCAGAGGCAATACAGGTCAATGATTGGTAGCTTACTATATGTGACATAATCTAGACTAGATGTAATGCAATAATTTAGACAGGTGGCACGATTTCAAGCAGCACCAAAGGAATCACATATCTTAGCAGTGAAGAAGATTTTCAGATATCTCAAGGAACATAAGAGTTTGGATTATGGTATCCAAAAGGAAAGGATCTATCACTTATTTCCTACACAGATGCAAATTGGACAGGTTTCATTGATGACCGACGAAGCACCAGTGGAACAACATTCTACTTGGGTGAGTGTTTAATATATTGGCTAAGAAAGAAACAATCATTGGTATCTTTATGTACATCCAAGGTAGAGTATATTGCAGCAGCAGGATGTTGTACATAGGTTCTATCGATGAAACAAAATCTAACATATATACAGGATGAGTATGATGAGCCCATTCCAATCTATTGTTATAATACAAGCGCCATCAATATCTCAAAGAACCCGATGATGCACTCCAAGACGAAGCACATTCCAATCAAGTATCACTTTCTATGGGAACAGGTTGCAGAGAAGAACATCAGAGTTGAATATGTGGGCACAAAAGAACAAGTGGAAAACATCTTTACAAAACCACTTCCATAGGAATCCTTTGAGTATCTTCACCAGAGATTCAAAGTAATTTCTACTCCAAAATGAATGTTTTTGAATTCTTATCTTATATATATTAGATTTACATGAGGAAGCACCATAAAGAGGCCAGTTTAGGTCAGGAGATGATTTTCAGGAAGAGTTCATTCAGGGGCAGTATCCCCAAGGACAATTCAGTTAGGGGGAGCAACTCTGGATGGAAAGATACATTTTACATTGATGACAAAGGGGGAGAGATTTATCAGATGCAGAGCACGGAGGCATGGTTCCAGAGGGAGTGATGATCACAGGAAGAGCATGAGTGGTATGAATTCAATATTGCATGACATGAATTCAGTATTACATTAGAGTGTTTCCATCAATGCCAAAGGGAGAGATTGTTGATTATTTGGGTTGATCTAAACATGAAGAAGACTTGAAAAAACTTGAATAATTATTGCAAGTGAAATGTTATGTGTTTAAAGCAATAGGATCAATTTGAAACACATAAATTTAGGATTACTTATGCAAAATACACATAGACAACAGCATAAACATTGAGCATAAACACATGTGCACAACAATTGATAAAGGAGTTCACCCCTCTTATGGGCTACATCTCCTGGTCCAGCTTCCAATGGATCATTATTATTAATTTCTCAAAATGTGCTCAAAAATATGTCTTTCAATGCTCAAACTGACAAACCGACTGCTCCAATGGCTTCCTAGCATCCCAAAACCCCTGTCTGGGCTCTTTCGGCACCTCAATCGGTCGAAAAATGAAGAAGTTAGGCCTCCTAGAAGTCTCCCTCTTCAAGCTTGCTGTCTCTGGTTCTACAATTCGCACTCCCCCTTGACAAACCTGGATCATACGCTCTTTTAAGCATAAAAACCTGGCACCGGGTCCAACCGCGCCAACGGTGCAAACCGTAGGACGGTTAAGGCGCCTCCAGCCGCTAACCGCCTCAGCACCTGGGCGCATGGTGGCACGTGACCGAATGCTGGGCAAAAGTGGTTAAGTCATTGTCCAACTGTATAACTCTCGCGTGGTTAATCCACCGATCAAACCATGGATTATCCACTGGTTAAAACCCCGCGCGCATATTTAATACAATGGCAAACTATGGTATATATATATATGCAATGTAATATTGCAATACATTGCAATTCAATGCAATGTAATGTGCGCGCCAAGTGTCGGGATTTTATTGATATGGTCGTATGTAATACAATGTGTCCATGGGTCGGGGCTAAGCCCCGGCCCGACCCCCCTTTGCATCCAACATATATGAACATTAAATAATATTAAAACCATATTACTAACAAGGTTCATGTGGCGGCATAATGGTTAGCGGAGATTTTCCAAGGTTTTAATAATGGGGGAGGTCCGGGGGTCGAACCCCGTGGACTCCCACAAAACTTTTACATATAACCAACCAATGAGGGGGACACGTGGCGCCCATAGATTGGGCCACGTGTCTGCTTATTATTCGCCATAAACCGGACACGTGTCAACACGCTACTCGCCAACAATCGACCAATAAAAATGTGCCACATCATCCACCTGCCACATCACCGTATGGATGGTACGGTCCTGCCACGTCACCGTACGGACTGTACGGACAGGTACAATCAGCATCCAAAATTTTTGCCTGTTTGGCTTGGCAGACAGATCGCGATATCTCCTTCATACGGAATCCATTTGAGAAAGTAAATATACCACCGGAATCAGGAAGACGAGACGGACGTAATGGCACTGTTTTCGTCGCATTCTGAGCACTTTGAAAATTGAGCAAAATTTGATCCCCTGATCACACCTCCCCATTGGGAAGATT
>SNQJ01S0054149.1:56672-68561 GCA_010110895.2 Picea sitchensis
TTTTAGGCGTTTGATAGCTCGTTGGAAAGGTATCATTGAGGAGATTCATTTTGGGGGCTCAATCATGCCTTCAAATATCATTGAGAACCCCGATCTCAAAAAACCTTTATTTAGGCCCTCAAAATGGCCCCAGAAGTTAAAACCTGCTAAAAATAGTAAATTGTCAAAATTGCCAGAAAACTATTTTGAGCCAGTCAGAAAAGGTGGGTGGCCACCGATATCCACCTGGATCACAGGGAGTACACACCTTTTTCCATTGAAAGAACCACTAAAAAATGAATTTTGGAGAGGAGCGCTCCCCTACCCACTGTCAGGGAGTGTTGGCGCTTCCTGAGCCTCTTTGGGGGCATGTTTGAGTGCCCTGTGCACCCTTTTGGGGGAGCACTACGCTTTTTTGAGAAAGTTTTGGGTTTGTTGAGGCAAATCAGGGAAGAATCCCTCAATTCCTGAAGGTAGTTGGATTCGAATAGATGGTCAAGGCATGATCTTAGGGAAGATCCACAACTGAAGGAGAGGAATCCTCAACTTATCCCAAAAATCTCTCGAATGATTATACCTCCCCAAGATTATATAAGGAGGTCTCCTCATGGTGAATGGTGAGATGGAGATTGAGAATTACATGAAAATTATGATCTCATGAGTGAGATGTCATCAAAGCAATCAATGGAGATTACTTGAGCAAATGGGTTGGACAAGGAGAACTGGAAGAAGTTGTTGCACCTTCATTTAAAGGATTGTAAGTATTTTTACTTGTTCTCATTAATAATCAATGCTTGGCATGTTTCTTTCAAACTTATGCTTGTTCCACATGAGTTTGTTTGCAATATATGGATCTATGTTTGATCTAATTTCAGTAGAGTCGGAAGTCTTTTGTACCTTTGTTTGTTTTACAGGACCTATCAGGGAGCTTAGGATCGAAGCTCATCCAGGACTTTGCAAGGACAAATGTCGCTAATAAGTTACATATCTTTCTCCTTCTCTTTAATTTATTATCTTGATTAGATATAAAAGGAAGTCAGTGTCCATGTTAATCACTTTTCTGTCTTGGCCTTAGGAGTCTAGAGACCAAGAGGGAATCCACTTGTCCGCAGGAGGATTCACCTACAACAGAAATTGGCAACTCCATTGGGGAGGAGCTTTGATTTTTGTTTCCATTCCCAGATCATGTTTTGTCCCTTTTCCCTCACTTGACCTTCTCCATATTGTCTTTTTTATTCTTAGATTGGTTTGATTGCCTCTTTATGTCACCATGATCACCTTGATTGACTGAATTTCTTTGATTTTTTGACTTTATGGGTTTTTTTCTAATTTTTTGGAGCAGAGCGCTCCCCCAGTGTTGTTGTCAGAGCACTAGCACTCTCATTTAGCCTTACACAAAGCAATGGAATGCTATGGTGCCCCTTACACAGGCGCTACCCCATTTTTGTGAGAAATTATCCAGAATTTTCATCTTCTAAAGTTATTTCTTGGTTTTGGCATTTGCTCAGGGTCTCATAATCTCAGTCCATCTTGGTATTGGCCTTCAATACTCTATTTTCTAAGGATTGATCTCTTCTTATTTGGGAATTTGACATTTTCTTTCCTTGGCTTGAAGTCACTCTTTGTCTTTGCTAACCTAGAGTTAACTTGTTTTTTTCTTCTCCTTTATTTGACTGAGTGGAAACTTTTGTGAGGAAATCCAAATGTCTGTGAACCTTTCCATCTGATATTTGAGGTCAGTTTTCCAACATTTCTCTTTTGTTTGAGTTTTTTTTTGTTTTTGTTTGAAAATTTGGTTATCTTTGTCCTTCTTGTTTATTTCATGATGAGAGTGTATTTTTGTTTTATGTGAGGTTTTATTCTATTTGTTTAATCCTAAAGTCTGATTGACATTTAGAAGTTTTACATCTAATTATCATTCACATATAAACAAAAGGACATATTTTAGTGATTGGTTTGGATATTAGAAGGCATTTCTGAAATTTTTAGCATTACATTGGATTTGAGTGAGAAACAAAGAGGACATTTCATATTAGTGTTTGATAGTGAAAACAACTTTTCTCCTTCCCTTAAATAGGCATCCATCAAAAGACAAGACTACTTATCATTTTCTTGTTCATATTTTTTGGGAATTGAGTCATCATACCATCAGTTTCATTGTCATACACCCTTTGAGTAAAGAACAGCTGCAAAATGAACGCTAATTAAAAATTATCTAGAACATTTTGTTTTTAGGATCTTCCACCAACATTAGACTAGGATTAGCACTTTGGATTAGGCTGTGAGTACAACTCTCCAGAGTTTTCAAAACAAACATTAGCATCCTGATATAGGGAGAGTCAAATCCAATTGCCATATAGGCTTTTTGGGATCCCCCTCTCACACAGGGGTTACGCACGAGGTCACATTCGGGTGAGTTACGAATATTATCCCTACATGTTTCAACTATTTGTCATGGTCGAATTGTATATTGGGGGTCACTTGAAGGTATACCCACGATTAAATGTGGGAGCCTCTCAAGTTGATTTCAAACTTGTTATCCTACCCATACGTTTAGATCGGATTGTCGACTGTACCCGCCCATTGGCTGACTTAGATTTGGTGTCCTTAGTTGCCATAGTCCTTACGTATTTACACAAGATGACAGTGAAGGGAAGTCTCACTGTACCTGGGACAAACATTGGTCAAACTCACTCGGGCTCCTTGGAGGGTAAATCCACAATTACTGCGTGGAATCTTGCACCAAGGTGAAAGTCCGTTAAGCAGGTCGCCATTGTAACTGTTCCACCATATCCTAGCCCCTTCTTGACTTGATCACGCGAAGTTGGATTTCATCACCAACTAGTACAGTCATCGAGACAATTCTTGTTTGCTTGGTTTTGATTCCGAGATTTTATTAGCTTATGTTGTTTCTTTTCATTAGTTAGCCCTAGATTTTCATCTTGTACTGTTATTCTCCAAAATTGAGCCTGTAGATGATAAAGGTCTTTGCCAATCGCGTAGGATGCAAGGGCTGCCTCCAGAAGGCTACCAACCCTTACCTCCTAACCCTCCAGAAGACAACTACCATGGAGAGGTAGAAAATCATTCTGACGTTGGGAGTGTTGTTCTCCTCCATTAGACAATTTAGAAGGAGCTTTGGTTACGGTTGAGAATAAAACTCCTCGCACTACATCTGTGTGAGTAACCCCTCTTGAACCACTTTTTCTTCTTTTAGACTCCCTTGGGAATGTCATAGACGAAGAGGTCCCATAGTTACCCGAGAGAGATTTTACCGAAACATATATGGGATCCACAGAACCAACCTTTGGTGATGAGTATAGGACTCCTATTTGTCCTACCACTACAGTAGATACAAATCCAACACCTACTCATTTTGTATGGAGGAATTCATCAGGACGCGATCTCTATGAGCATTTTGAATCCTTTCGACAACCCTTTAATCCTCATGACCCTCCTCTTGAAACTGGGCCATTTGGTCAAACTATGAACCACCCCATCGATCAGGTCATTAACCCTACTTTTGCGTCAACACAAGTCTATCCTAATGTTGGACTCATCACCTCTACTCATTCCCAAGGCACTTCGATCCCTACCCCCACTTTTACAAACTTTCACTCTACAGCTCCACATGTTTTGCACGATCTTGTTGGGACATATTTTCACCCGAGACTGCAGACCCTTCCCAACCAAATACATATGACTGGGGGAAACCACCATCTAGTGGACCTATCCCTCCTGGAAGACCACCATCCTATGGCGTGCATACCCCTCTTGGGGGACAACCCCATTTTAATGTTCTTCCCAGAGGGAAACCTCCCTTTGCCAGTCATACCCCAGTCGTTAATCCACCGCTGGCAGGGGGGAAAACTTCGTCTACTGGAAACACTTCACAATCCAAGGGAGTATATTTCGGAGGCACATTTACCCAACCCCATGTTGAGGGGCACTCATATCATAACCCACAAGGAGGAGTATCAAATCATGTTCCTTTCAGACCATCTTATGGACAACCTTATCCGAGCGACATCCCAAACACCACCTGGAGTCCTCAAGGACATCAACCTTATCCTCCCCATGGGTCTAATGTGTATCTGCCTCTGGGATCTACTCCTTACCCTCCTCAAGGGAACAATGTTCATCCTCTTTCTGGGCAAGCAAATCACCTGTCTTATAATGCTCAGAACCCACTGGATTATGCAAATGTTTCTCAACCATAATCAAATCATGTTTATCCTAGTCAACAACAACCGTATGTAGGAGGACTTACTGGTTACAATTATCCACCTAACCCATTTTATGTTCCTACTGGTGTTCCTATGCCACACTAGTATCATCCGCAAATTAACCGGCAATTACCTTTCCTTGCAACTATGGATCTCCCAAACTTGTCTCGGTTAACCAATGATCATATTTTTCATTCACCGGTTTGGTTAATCATTCCAGCTAAACTTCCTTCTAATATTCTGAAATTTGACAGAAAATCTGGAGAAGATCCAAATAACCATGTGATGACTTTCCATTTGTGGTGTTCATCAAACTCCCTCATCGATGATTCTATACGTTTGCATCTTTTCCAACGAACACTTACTGGCTCTGCAACAAAGTGGTATATTGAACTACCACGTGCTTCTTTTCATGATTTCAACTCCCTTGCCATGTCTGTCCTCACACACTTTCAACTACATATTCGCTACGATATGGGTACTGAAATCTTGAGCTCCCTTCGTCAAACTGACTCTGTGCATATCTCTGACCATATTCATGAGTGGAGATGACGACGAAGGATGATCAAGGTAATCATTCCTGACATATTTTTGGTGGAATGGTTTACTAAATTACTTTTACCCCCGATCGCTCACGATGTCGCTATGGGTGGCACAGTCACCAAGGAACAAAACCATTTATCGGGCTCAATACTTAGATTTGGTTTATTCCCAATCTGGTACTTTGTATGATTTGCTTCCAAATGTTGCTCGAGCCAATACCGATACATCCAAGCCATCATCCTCATCTCATGTGGACGATGTTATCGTTTCCATCAAAACTCAATATACTTCCCAATCGACCACACTCTCCTCTACCTCCCCCCAAACTTAGATCTCTGAGGTGAATGTAGTTCAATCTGCCCCTTCACAACAATCTGAAGGTAAGAAGAAGACAAAAAATAAATCAAAAAATACTAATAACAATGAACAACCAAAAAATCAAGCTCAAACACCTGCTATCGAAAAGTAGCCACAACATAAACCGAAATTCTCGTGTATCATTTGTGGTGACAATCACTACACTCGAGACTGTCCACATCACAATGAAGTGGCCAAACATTTCCAGGGAAATTCACAACCCACTGTGCTTACTCAGCCTTTTCCACAATGACAATCCATGGTTTCTCAAAACCCCTCTCCTGGGGGCAGTTCTAGCCATCCTCATGATGAGGCCTTGACGAGTGCACATATTTATATGTTTAATGGGATTAATTTGACAACTCGCTCTAAGACATACGACACACTAGGTAACCCTGACAAAGGAAAGGTCACTAACAGTACCGGTACTTTACCAGATCCATCGTCATCCTCCATTAGTCTTCTATCGGTTAATCCTCCATCTGGATCATTTCATACTGAGAAACCTATGTTCAAATCTATCTTATGCCCTCCTAAGATAACTATCCGTAAATCTACATTTAATCCTAGTTCATGTGCCGCCTAGAACTACAACATTGTTGAAGATTTGGCTCAAGCACCATGTGCTATGTCTAGGTTAGAAGTTCTACAACATTACCCCAGTCAACGTAGAATTCTCTTGGCAGCTATTGGTGTTGTTTATCCTGAGTTTTCCAACCATATCATGTTTAACCTAGACAATTATACGTTTCGATTCTCCCACCAACTTGATTTCCAAGTTGATGTTGTTGTTTACAATCAACAAATCCACCGAACTATTCTGGATGAGGGAGCCTCAACTTGTGTCATGTCGTTAGCATGTTGGAAAGGTTTAAAATCACCCACACTTAACAAATCCCCAATGATGTTATGTGCATTCGATGGGCAAGGTTTTCATCCCCATGGGATTTTACAGTCCCTGCCTATCCAATTGGGTGGAAAAATTGTCACTGTTGATGTCGAGGTGGTCGATGCTCCCCTCGATTACAACTTGTTACTTGGAAGAATTTTGTTTCATTCTATGACTTTCATTTCCTCATCAGTCTTTCGATGTGTACAATTTCCTCATCAGGGAAAAATTGTCACTATTGATCAGTTAGATTTCTGCATGACCCATGCTCGCGCTCCCGCTACCAACAACATTCCTTTCTTGGGAGACCATAAGATCACGTATGAAAGTGTTGGTGTTGGCTTACTAAAATATTCTATCCTTATGGGTACCTTCCCTACACCACTTCCACTGACTACACATCATATTGCTACCGTTGATATGATTTTGACCATGGCTTATCAATCTTTGGAATCATCTAACCCTTGGATTATACCTAGTCCCTTGGAATTCGATGCACTAGGTGACATCATGCCACTTAGTCCATCCAAAACATCATACGTTTCTATCCAATCCTCTTCTCCCTCTTTGGATGACCAACATCTATTGGCACCCGACAGTTACTCGATGCCATCGTGGTTAAGTTCCTTGTCGTCTACGATCGACTACATTTCCCCAATTTTTCCTTCTGATGAATCTCTTATGTAAATGTTGAGCACTGATGAGCTACCTCGGGATGATAACCATCATCGATCCTCTTTTCTTCCCCCTCATGAAGAAATTTGGGAAGATATACACTCTATCTCCCCTCCCGATGTTGATTTTCCATCGTCTCCCATGCCTTCAAATTCCAACAACTTGGATTCGATCGTTGACATGGTGATATCTTCGGTAGGGCTATTGGAGCCTGATATCCTTACCCCTGTCGCGACCCTCGACATGTGTTCGTTCCAGAGTGATTTTATTCCATCCAGTGAAGATCTATTGGAAGCCATGACCGATTTTTGTCCCTTGACATGGTGTCCTTCCAACGCGTTATTCTCTTGGAAGCCATGATCAAGAAGAGTCCATGAACATAGTTTCTCTTCTCTGTAGCAAGCTCATTAAAAAATGAAATAGAGGTCATGAGCACAATTTTTCTTCTCTATAGAAATCTCGTTAAAAAATGAAACAAAAACTTTGAGCATAGTTTTTCTCTCTTTTGCAAGCTTGTTAAAAAATGAAACAGAAATCTGGGGATTGAACCCAGAACCCTGAGCATAGTTCTTTTCCTATGTCAAGCTCGTTAAAAAAATGAAACAGTCACCTCTTTTTCACCTTCATTTCATCCACCCATATCCTTTTTCTCCATCTAGTAGAGAAATTGGTGACAACCTCAAAGTCGGTGAATGAATTGAAGCTTGGAGGGCATGTCTCTAGCCTTTGATGATCATTATGGAGTTAAGACATCTACTTTCAAGCTGGGGGCATACCGAGCTTAGTATTTGTTCTTTCTTGTGCTCGTAAATACATGAGAATGAAACCGAGCAACCTTTTATCTCTTTTTCGGGCTCGCATGGTTACACGAAAAAGGAACCCCTTGGAGTCATCTTTAAAGATCTTTTCAGACTCTCTAAACATGAAAATATTATCGAGTGATCTTGCTTCCTTTCCCACGTGTTAAAAGGCTTGAAAGGTCATCTTTTGAGTGATAATTTATCTCTTTTTCAGCCTCGTGAGACTAACATTACGAAAAAGGACAACATTGGAGTCATCTTTAAGTTGTTTTCAAACTCTCTAAATATGAAAAATTGTCGAGTTTACCCTCCTCGAGCTCATTAAATTAAAAAGAGGTACTTGTTTATCTAGATGGGGAAAAAATTGAAAGAATCAAGCCAAGCAGTTTTTGAGAACACTACCAATAGCTCTTACGGTCACCCTTGAACATGGATCTTTGTTTTTGCATGCATTTTAATCCGCTAAACCTCTGCACTGAGCCAATCCTCTGAGTTTCCTTTACTCCTTTCGGTCACTTGACAAAAGTCACAACATCCATTGCATTATCAAGTTTTGGTCCATGTCAAGTTTCTGCTGTTGTGCCTCAGTGTTCAAGGGAAGTATCTTCTTTGAGAGTTAGCCATCACAAATATATTGTTTCAATACCCATGTCAATCCATGTTCATTTGATCTACCAATTACATCTCTGTGACCGTTTTGTGTCGTTGTCGACGAGTCTATTCCTGTCGACTTCAACACATTGTTTGTTTATATCATTGACCCCTGATCGGATGATTCCACGGATGTTCAACTTCAGCTCATTCATTCACATTCGTTGGGATGTACTAGAGTACTTGGGAGTCATTGACATCAATGGTGATCTCCCTTATGCTTGTTAACGATTTACATCATTAACCGGTAATCAAGTGGTTTCTTCCATGTTCGACATCAGGACATCTATTCACATGGTTAGATTCGTACTAAATCAGGATCGATAAGAAGAACTTGGGCTGAGTTTTCACTCTTAATTATACTTTTCCCAGGTTGCAAATGAGTTCTCTTGAACTATGACACAAATATTGTTACATAGATCCATTTTGTATTGGTCGTGGCTATGTCTTGTCATCTTGTATATCCACTGTGTATTCTTCGTGGCTACGATCAATTCATGTCATAGGAGTATAGATCCACATTGTATCTTTAGTGGATATACCATTTTGTCAATATAATTATGGATCTGCAGTGTATTTTATGGAAGCCATACCTAAAAAGTCTTTATCACTCAAGCATAGGTATGCCTGCCTTGGGTTTGAAACATGTCATAATATTTGTTTGATGGTTATGTGCATCCTTTTCCATCCTCTCTACGTCCATACCCTTGCTCAAAAAAGTCTACAAAGTACTTCAGTCATCATCATCTTCTAACTTCATACTTTGGGGGGCAATCTGTTACACCTCAAAATTACTCACTTCGATAGTGTCGCAAGTGTCATCATTAAAAGTGTTGTAAGTGTCGCATCTTGTCTGCAAGTGTCGCATCTTGACTACAAGTGTTGCAAGTGTCACAAACATCATACTGCCATATTTCCCATTTTGTGCCTCTAATGACATCACAAAGACACTTAAGACACCTCAAAGGCTAGTTTGTAAGAAGAGAAATCAATTGGCAGGGAGTACAAACCTTTTTCCATTGAAAGAACCACTAAAAAATGAACTTTGGAGAGGAGCTCTCCCTTGCCCACTATCAAGGAGTTCTGGTGCTCCCTAAGCCTCTTTGGGGGAGTGTTTGAGTGCCCTATGCACCCTTTTGGGGGAGTGCTACCCTTTTCTGAGCAAGTTTTGGGTTTGTTGAGGCAAATTAGGGAAGAATCCCTCAATTCCTGAAGGTAGTTGGATTCGAATAGATGGTCAAGGCATGATCTTAGGGAAGATCCTCAACTAAAAGAGAGGAATCCTCAACTTATCCAAAATATCTCTCAAGTGGTTAGACCTCTCCAAGGTTATATAAGGAGGTATCCTCGTGGTGAAAGGTGATATGAAGATTGAGAATTACATAAAACTTATGATCTCATGAGTGAGATGTCATCAAAGCAATCAGTGGAGATTACTTGAGCAAAGGGTTTGGACAAGGAGAAATGGAAGAAGTCGATGCACCTTCATTCAAAGGATTGTAAGTATTTTTGCTTGTTCTCATTAATAATCAATGCTTGGCCTGTTTCTTTCAAACTTGTGCTTGTTCCACATGAGTTTGTCTACAGTAGATGGATCTATGTTTGAGCTAATTTTAGTAGAGTAGGAAGTCTTTTGTACCTTTGTTTGTTTTACAGGACCTATCAGAGAGCTCAGGATCGAAGCTCAACCAGGAATTTGCAAGGACAAATTTCACTAATAAGGTACATATCTTTCTCCTTCTCTTTCATTTATTTTCTTGATTAGACCTAAAAAGAAGTTTGTGTCCATCCTAAGCACTTTTCTGTCTTGGCCTTAGGAGTCTAGAGACTAAGAGAGAATCCACTTGTCCGCAGGGGGATTCACCTACAACAGCCACACATCGCCATCATGTGCTCAAGGTGCTCCTACTCACACTCAAACATATTCATTTTCTTAACTGATCACTTCCTTCCTTGTGCTCTTCATATGTTCTATTAATGAATTTTCTCAAGGAGCAAGTGCGCTCGGTGGGTGTCATGGGAAACCTCACATCCTCCCCCACTCCAATTTGTTGTCATACCCAAAAACATTTGTCGATTTCCATGGTGTCTCTGCCCATATTTGAATCTCGTCACCATTCAACGACTGTTGCTTCATCAACCATTTTCATCAAGGAAAACTCCCCTTACGAAGTTACATGAGTCTACAAAGTGTCATTGCCTTCTTACTTGTTTTTTTTTTCATACTTCGGTCCTTCTTCCCATGATTTTGTCTGTTGGATCCCCTTGTGACTTTGGCTTATTAGGTAGTTAGTCCAATCATCACGCCTCGATATCAAGAACTCACATCTTCATGTTCAAACATCCATTTCCGTCTGCAAGATCATCACGTCCACAAATCTTCATTTCCTCCAATCTGTTAAGTCACCCATTGTGATCTCAACAGTTTTCACCAAGGCACCTCCTCAAGGCACCCCATTGGCCTCACTGCTTCTCACTAAGACAATGAGCCAACATGCCATAGTCTAGTTTGAAGGTGAAAGAGGATGGTTATTTGGTCCATATCCCTCATCTCTAATCCATCCTAATTCCATCGGCGAAATGTCACCATACTTATACATTATGTACATAAGCAATGGTACACTTAAACTGATTTTTTCTTCACACTCTTCCATGATCCGTTATAGCTCAATATCATATTTCCATTCACCATGTTCAAGTTCACTAGAGGAGGAATCAATCTCTTCCTTGGTTCCCTTCCACCAAGGTTGTGGCATCTCCCTCACATCCTCTTTGTCCATGAATGGTTTCTTGTCTTGTTCAACAAATTTCTTTGACATCTTCATCTTTGTGAATTCCTCTGATCTTCACTACCACTCATCAAATTTCATATAGAAATCAGCCAAGCCATCCCCCATCTTATCCAAATATCAAAATATCTATTAAACATAGAAAATCCTCTATTTCACTGATACAAGCTTCCTTTCTTTATTTGCGTTAGGTTGTCCAACCATCACCCCACATTGTCCAAGTTTGTTTCCACAAGGTTGCTTGCTTTGGTTGTCCACAACAATCATCTGCAAGGAAGACATCTATGTGCCTCCTTCCTTCCTATGTATGGTAGGAATCAAACATGGAGTCTATATTGAGAAAATGGCCAAACTATTCATGTGAGGAATAGGTTCCACCTTTTCCTTCCTCATGAACTCCTGTCCCAACAAAACTTCAAAATTGTCTATAGGAACAATGATGAAAGTCATCTTTTTGTACCAATCACCAAGCTTCAACAAGATTTCATTAGCCACACCAACGACTCTCTCCACCTTTGCATTGATTGTCTTGAATATTTTTTTCATCGGTTTAGGTTGAAACCCAAGCTTCCTCATCATGTCTTCCCTCAATAAGTTATAAGTTACCCCACTATCAATGATGGTTAACATGTTGGTTGTGGAGCTTGATTATCTTCCTGATTCATAGGTCCTTGATTTCAGCCATGTTTATACCCCATGAAGTATTTTCACCCCAGAAGTATGTACACTCTTCTAATGGTAGAGATTATGTTAGGGTTTTTTTCCCTAGAAGGCAACCCTCTTCTATGAGGGAAATGTATCGTGGATATGGTTGATGGTGAATATTGTATTTTGAGAGAGGAGACTGTGAGAGAAAGAAGAGGAAGTTACAACGGGTTTTGTTGTAGGTTGTATCCCTTCATTTGTTGGATAATCATAAAGGAAGGACCTGGCAATTTCTCTGGTGGACGTAGCCCACACTGGGTGAACCACGTAAATAT
>SNQJ01S0054150.1:44982-57998 GCA_010110895.2 Picea sitchensis
ACATATTTGGATAACTGTGGAACCAAATACTTAAGTAACCACTCAAGAAGTAATGTTGGTGGGACTGGAACCTTAATTAAACTCTTCTGGTGTCTCCATTCTCAGATGTGATCAGAGATATGGTCTACTTTTGTCTATGAAAAATTTTCCAGCAATTCTGTGACAGCGTCGTATCACACATGTAATTGGAAATGGTTGAGGAAATCCATTGCCAACTTTCCAAAGGAAGAGTATCTTGAGCGGTCGAGCTCATTGTACCATTTTGCGACACTCCCAATGAGAGTACGTTGAAATAATCACAACTGTACAGAGTCATCCTTTAACGAATTAGACGATCACCAAAGGTAAAAATTAGTCACTTGATCTCCTGGATCTTCATTAGGCTTGACCTCAAACTTTGATATGTCCGAAGGCAACTTTGTCGGCATAGGGGGCCAACGTGGGTCATGAAAAATAGGTTCATTCAATAACCTTGTCAATTCTGGCAAATTCAAGGTTGCCAGGAAAGGTAGTTTGGGTTGTTGGTGATAACCATGGAAAAATGGACCTGGAGTTTGAATGGCACCAGGTTGCAAGGAAAAGTTCAGCTGTTGGCCTGGATTCTGGTAAAAACCATGGCCATGACTAGCGTCTGGGTTCTGCATGTGAGGAGACATCATCGACTGATTCCCAAAATAGGATGTAGATGGTTAGGCGTGCATTACATTCAGAGGACTTTGGGAAGGGTTGGCCCATGTCGATCCCATGGGCATATGCATAGTACCTTGTCCGGGGTTCCATTGGTTGTGAAAATAATTTCCCTATATGGGCATTCCTGATGAGAGAAATGATCCCTGCCAAGAATTCCAAGGTCCTGATGCAGAAGAAGTTCCTAGGTTTTCCCCTTGTGCAGGAATAGTACCCTGCATAGGAATAGGTTGTCCGTAACTGGGGTTCTTCCAGTCGAGAAAGCGATGTTACCAAATGCACCAAACAAATAAAACGGTGTTAAACTGACCGACATATTATGAGAAGGTGTTCCTTGACTCCCTGCTCCCAATAAACTATGGTGCGTAGGTGGCCCAATGGATTGTTGGTGGGTGCCACCGAACAAAGGGGACGAAGGAGGTATATGACCTCCCCCGAAAGGGAAATAATTAAAAGGAGCTAAAGTGCCCCCCATGTGTCATTGCAAAGGAGCATTAGATCTCCTTTCCCCCAGACCTAAAGTCTGTAAAGTGGAGTAGGAAAGTACAGGACTTGTACCTGAGTTGGGAATCCTGTATGAGAACAGAGGGCCTGACGCACTTGGTGTGAAAGGGGCAGTGGTCGCTGCCATAGATGGGATTGGACCACTGTTCGAGGTAGAGGAGGTTGAGACCATGGTGGCTCGGACCGGTGATGATGGGTTAGGAGGTGGAAAATCCCCTGTGGTGACAACCGTAGTGGGAATTGAAGAATTCCCAGAAGACGTGGCAACATTTGTTTCCATTGCTACGTGTGACACTGTTTGGCACTCATAAGGGTGAATCGATATGATGATGGGTGCCAAAATATCAGTGGTTGGAGTTTTAGATGGACCAATATCTTTCACTCTAAAGTCTAAAATGGTCGTTTCCTCTGGATGTTGGTCAGGTACAATTTCTTGTGACCCGGTCGCTTCAAAAGACCCTTGTTGGTCTAGATTTCTCCTTAATGGTGGCGGAGGTGGCTCCAGTGTAACCGGTGATAGGCCTAGAAGCCTTCATGACTGGTGGAGCTCATGATCCTCCACTATGTGAGAATATCAAAGACACACCAGGGATTTATATTCGCTCATAAAACAACACACACTAAAAAGGTCCCTCAAAGATAAAACAAACAAACAATAAACTAGTTGGAAGAACAATTACAACAACCAACACTAGAGAAACTTACCGGTGCAAGTGCAACTTGAACACGGAAGCACCCTCCAGGTATACTCTGTAAAGTGTGGCCCGATGTCTATCCTAGGTACCACGGTATACCCCCATAGTCATGTGTGTATGTCTCTAAAAATATAGGCAACTAGGTTGCCAGCGCGTGAATAGTCACTAGGCGGGTACAGTCGAAAGTCGCATTGACCACAATGAGTAGGGTATCGAGCCCAAAACCTGTCAAGGGTATCGAAGGCAAGTGGCCTGGAAGACAAATGAGGATATCAAATGGATTCAAGACCCATGAATCTCTGTGGCAAATGCAATCGACGGAATCCCAAGGCAAGCCCTCTATATGTGTTCTCCACTACGATTGGTCCAACTTTGAGGGGTTATCTCCGCTACCTTTCTGCACGTGACCTCATGTTTATTCCCTGTGTTAGAGGGGGGTCCAGGATAACTTTCACGATAATGGACTTTGACACTTCCTAACTCAGACTCCAATGTTTGATTTAATGGCCTTGAAGAGTTTCCTCTCCAACCTATTTCAAGGCCCTAACCCTAAACTAGTTGGTTGACCCTACAAACATAAAAAGTCTAATGAATTTTAGATTTAGTGTTAATTTTTATGGCTTGTCTTAAGTCAAAGGTTATGAAAGTGAAACTAGTGATGTTTGAAAGACGAAAGAAAAATAAATAGAAACTTGGAAACAAAATAACTTCTTCCTGAATCAAATCTTAAACAACTTTTCAAACTAAAAATTTTCTAATATCTTTGAACAACAAACTCAAAGCAGGATTTCACTCAACTACGAGCTACTTATGATCTAAGTAAACCGTCAATAACTTATGAAAGAAAAGACTTTTCTTGGTTACCAATGCAAACCAACACTATTTAACCAAACAAAGAAATATATATATATATTTTTTGAATGCTCACAAAGTAAAAAGGAAAAATATCAACAAGTAAAAACCAAGAAAACTTCTGGCCTAAGTGCATATCGCAAAGAGTCACTTTAAAAACAACACACAAGTAAATTAAAACTGGACTCTCACACTTGTTTAAAAACCCTAAAAATAAATTTGAGGAAAACTTCTTAATGAAAAAGAAAGCTATTGCTGCGATCAAACCTAAGTTACTGACCGCTATGGCAAAGACCCAAAAACCTAAGAGGTATAACTCTTGTCAAAGGAATGGATGACTGTCTCACTTTAAACAAAAAAATTCTCCACAAGCATGCTGCTGACAATTCAACAGCAAGCGTGTGCACGTGAGCTATGTAAAGTCAGGGCGTGTGTACATGCATGCTGGCCTTATATAGGCCGCGTGTATCTCTGAAACTTGAAGACAAATGAAAGGCCAAGCAGGCCATCCCAGGAAAAGATTAATGGTACTGAGAACCAAGATCTCTTGAAGACTCAGAGACTTACTTTAACAGAAAAAAGAAAACAATTCAAGGAAAACTTCATAGAACAAACCAATCTAAGGAAAAACCTAAGCTATAGACTGCAAACAACAAAGACTAGAAAGAGTTCCAGAAAACCCCTGAGAAGGATTATTTATGACATGGGAGAGGATGAATTCCTCTCTAAAAGAATCATACACGCGACTGACACTTCCTCAACTAGCGTGTACATGCGAGTTGTGTGAAGATAGGGTGCGGGTACATGCATGTAGACCTTATACAGGCCGCGTGTACTTCTGTGGGTCTCAAAAAAAGATGCAGTCATGCCAAGAAACATAAATAGTTGGTATGGAAGACCAGAATCTCTATTAGCTCAAACTTTTGCAAAAACTTTAAAAGAAAGAAGTGAAACCAGTTCTTAAAAATACCCAAGAAAAAACATTCCCATAAACCCTAGAGATCCCCAGTATGGTCACCAATTCTGTTGTGGGTGGGAAATCCCTCCTACAGACTAGCACTAAGTCTTTTATCATGCATGCAGAAATGACCTAAAGATTCTGAATTTTTACCATCATCCCATGCCTAAACCCCATTACTAATATGTAAATACAAGGCTCGAGAGATTAAATTGACGTACCTTATTTTTCATGTTTTGATGTCGATCCCTTTTCGTGCTTGGTTGTTCTTTGACTGCAACTCTCCTCCCAATGCTGACCTGCATTCACTAAAGACAAACAAAGAACTCCACATGCATTTGATCTATGAATTAATAGGTTAGAGATTTAATCAATCATACCATCAATATTCCAATAATGACAATCTCATATGGTGGGATGGGAAAAGAAATTATTTTATTAACTTCACAATGATACCTTACAATGATAAAGTTGGCCACTGTTCCTTGATCCTAGTCCTGGGCTCTTCTTCCACTGTCTTCCAAATGCTTTTCTCTATACTTCTCCTTACACAAGGATGGCTAAAGGTTGGGACAAAGGGGATTCTTAATCAGGTATAGTTTCTTTACTATGATTCTCCTCCTTTCAAATGGGACCCCTAACCCTTCTTTTATAGGTTAGAAGAAGCTAGGTATTTGTTCGAGTGACCAACCATGCATGGGCGAAAGGTTTAGTTAACTTACCCAAAGATGTGTGTTCCATCAACAACTTTTATTTTTCCATGTTTTTGTAGGTACACGCGGGCTATCTTGGGTTGTCTAGCATGTACACGTGTGCAGTATTGGAGCAGGGTGCGTGGGTTTTTATAAAAGGGGTTTTTAAGAAGATTTGTTCAACAGTGTTTTGGCAAAGAAGGAATCTGAGATAGCCTGATGGTAGGTAAATATGTCTGGTGAAAATTAGGGTTATAATAGTCATGCGTGAGAGGTGGAATTATACCCACGCATCTCAGTGAAAATATCCTTCCTTCTCCCGTACATTAGTGGGCCCACCCCTAAAATACCCTAGTACGTCCATCTGTATGACCCCTACCTAAAAAATAACAACGACATATTGTGCAGGAGGATAGCACCACCAACATGACTCTCGAAAATCCTGGATCATTCGACTCGAACTCTCGTAATATTTGAAACTCTCCAAGTACTCTCTTTAATTCACTATAGCAGTGGCTACAAATGAGGTGGCATTGTGGGCCCCACAACCATATATAGTCCCTTTTGCCAAACTTACACACTCAGTTACAGGAGCCCAGAGCCTCTATTTTTTGATCCGTCTTCAACCACGGGATCAGGATCCTGCCATCTACACAGTCACATTCCCCGGGTCACCATCTGCACTCGGCCTCGAGGAATCATTTTTCTCACATCACGTCCAGGTACGCATGCTCATGTTCAAAATTATTGAATAACTACTATATGTTCTTTATCATCAGATAGTGTTCATGTCGGTTATTCAATTTTAATGTTTTCAGGTACTTGGTCATCACAAACCAGCGCATCCCCTTCAGGTATATATTTGACACTATCATGTAATCATTCCCTCTAAATATCAAGTGCATCTCCCAGTCACAGCCTCCGACATTCTCATTTAGGGTTCCTACATCCAGCTTTGCAGTACTGTCACCTCCACCTCATTTTGGTACTGTCACCCAGTAGCACTCTCCCCCACATGAGTTGTCCCATTCATAGTTCCCCTTGGTACTTTGACACTCATGCTTCTTTCACCCCCTAGGGATGGGAGTCCCTATAAGTCTTATGCACTTCCAATAATAAGCCACATACTCCTTCTCATCATTTTTCTAGCTTTCCCAATGGACTCCCAGGCTATCTCATCTTGGTTCTATTTGACTGCACCTTTGTGGTATCATTAAGCCCCCATTTCATCCACAATCAGTTTTCCCATCTTCATATTTCCCTCCATTCATTTACCTCATACCAAAACCCACCCATGGGGGCCCCACCCTCCACCAGTTCTTCATGCAACTTGCAACCTCACAGGCCAAGCCGTATTGCAATGGGGCACTCATTTCTGTATCTGTACACTCATCCCAAATTATTCTTTATTTATTTGGTAATTGTAAAAAGCCTTTGTTTCCAGCATTTACTTATCTTTTTTTCGTCACCCTTGACAACCTTATTTTCTGGAAACACAACCCATATCTCCCTTGGTTGGGGCATCCATTCTCCTTTAGTGATTTTGACATCGTTCATAAACCCCGAGTATCCCAAAATCCATGTACCCCTGCTCTCTTCATTTCTCGACTTTGTCATGCCTCTAGCACAATTTAACCCCATGTCCAGTTGTTCCCCTAGTACTAGATATAGTTTTATGGTTGCTTCCAATAATCCTTCATACATACCCCCAACCAAGGGAAATCTTGAGTCTCACCACATCTTGAATTCGTTCATGTTCCCTAACAGCTCTTGATCTCATCTCCATGGATTTCAGGAAGCCCTTTCCTTCTTAGAGTCATGTCTCCCTTTCTGTCGACATCAACACAGTTTCCAAAAGGGCGACAACATCTTGGCTCTCATTACCTTTACAATGAGGAGCCTCATATGGAACAAAGAGAACGATCATTACTCTCTGATGTCATTGACCCCCATAACATTGGACTTCAAAAAAATATCATGTTATGGTGGGTCTTACTATGCGACTATTGCAGTTGTTTTATACTAGCCGAAGACCTCTGAATTTGTTAGGCCATAAATGCCTATGAGTCATTGACCCTTCTTACAAAGCATCCTCACCACTTTTCAGAGTATGTTCACTATCAGAATTGTCATATTCCATTATCAAACCCCCCTAGAGGGTGTTGCATTTATCTACATCAGCATACAACTTCAGTTATTTTCTTACATTTTGAGTTACATGACACGAGCATGGGGCATGCCCGCCTCATTTGTATACATATTTTTGTTTTCTTCCTACAGCAAGTTTTGGGTCCCGTAGTTTCCCCACTCCCTCTAACGGATCTCTCTTGTAGTTCCTATAAGAACTCTTCCTTTCAATGGCACTCTCAGTAGAAGAAACATTGATGTATTTTGGATATACATATGATCTTAACCTCACACATGAGGGGGCATATTTTATCACTGAACTTTCATCTGCAACATTGCACGCAAATGGTTACAGAAATATAGCAGTGCCAAATGACTATTAGTTCACTTGCAGCACCAAAATTCATTTCCAAGAGGCAAAAACTATACAACTGAGAAAACATTGACATGCACTAACTCACTAAAGGAAGTATGCACACAATGCTTGGGCCAAAGAAGCTCGTAGAGCGAACAATGCGCCATATGCGCGACTGTGTATGAGGAAAGTTGTGCACTCCTTTGAATGACACATTTATGGTTCTTGTCATCCCCTCAACCACTTATGGACCAGCTCCCAACTTGATTTAACCCTCAGATCTGAGCTGAATCCGAATGGGGGGTTGGTCAAGGACCAAAGGGTGCCCTAAATGGCCCATTGTTCACACCAAGAACCATTTGAATATTTTCTTGAAGACATGCTATAAATGGAGACCATGGGTGCACTAAGAATTTAATATTTTCATAGTATTTTTATGGTGCCTCAATCCTCCCTTGAGAATACTTTTTTCTCCTTGGAGCATTCTAGCAACATTCCAATAGGCCATTCCACTCACCTCTTGAGGGAATCGACATTGATTTCTTCATCATTTTCTTTCTTTTCTACCATTGTAATAAGATCTCTCCATTAGGGAACTCAAGACCCCTCCCAAGGAGGAAGAGGGGACTCATAAGTCCTCCTTTCTCTATGGTTTTTTTCCAACTAATATAGTTATCCATTGGTGGCATAATCTTAGTCATTGGTTGATTGTTTTTGGTTCAATTTTTTTTATGCATTCTAGTTTTATTTCCTTAGTTGTTTTTAGTTTGTTTACTTGTTTATTTCATGTGCTTGTATTGTTTAACTCATTCACTAATATTTTTCTTGTCTGTTAGGCCCAAATAGACATGCAAGTGCCCTTGCTTTTCTCACCCAAGCGACAAAACAGAAACAACACTCCTCTCTCATTTCCCTATGCCTTCGTCAAATTTTTCCTCTACTGGTTGATAAAATTGGTTTCCCATCTGTTCAATGACTTGGTTTTCCTTATTCTCTTGCTTGAATGATTCTTTGTGCAAAGTTTTTCTGTTTTTCTTGAAGGATAAACACATATCGTGATTTGGTTCGAATTACTTGCCATCTTGTTTTCCATTGATTGAGATTACAATAGGTTTATCAAGTATGTTTCATGCACAGGGAACAACCATGAGAAAAAACGCAGCATTCAGAGCAATCCATTTCAGGCTTGAAATATAAGCAAACAATAGGTTAACTTTCAACAGTGAATATCCAAAAGGTCACTCCGATCGACGGTTTTTGTGCATTCTGGTATTTCACCAAATGAGAGGTTTAACGACAAACACAGTGTCGAAGTTCCAAAGCCCCAAAGTGTTGGAGTGGGCCCTCACTGCCACGTCACTCCGGGATCATACTACTCTGGGATTTTTTCAACTCAGCATGGACCTAAATTGTCGAAGTGCCAAACGTTCGAATTCCCAGAGTCATTAAAATTGATGGTTAAAGTAATCTCGATCTAATTAATAGTAAATAAGAGATAATCACTCTGGGAGAAAGTCACTCCAGGAGATTTTCATGCTTCAAAATCCAAAACTCCTGAAGTTTCGAAGTTCTGAATCCCTTAAGTGTCGGAGTGGGACCCCACTGCCATGTCACTCCAAGAGTTCATTCATCTGGGAGGTTTTGGTCCAGAGCAAGCAAGTGTCAAATTTTCGGAGCCCCAAAGTGCCAGAGTGGGCCCTCACTTCCACGCCACTCCGGGCTCATACTACTCCGAGAGACTTAGATGCACAGAAAACCCAGTTCTTCGTAGCTTTGGAGTGTCGAAGTGTCGAAGCATGCGATGTTGACAATTGAAAACTTCAATGTAATTCCTCTCGTAAAGTGTTGCTAATCCTATTATTATATAAGACTAAATAATGTTAGTAGGTGGGACCCCCTTGAACTTTTGAATATCAGGTCTGTTCATTTTCAATGTTATGATGATTTCCTACAAAGTTTTACATGGCTGATGAGAATATGGTTGTCGTTGATATCATTTAAGTTTTGAGATGTTGTTCCTTCATGATACTATAGCCTGCTATTCATTTATGGTATTTGTTTTTCTTGCACCTGTACAACACAAATGTTAGTGAAAATTGTAGAAAGGGATTTTGAGAAAAAGTAAAATACTATATCTAATGCAAAAGAGACCTAGCTCTGCGATACTATATGCATGAAAATACTTGTTGATAGTGGTTAAGTCCTAGCTAACAAAAAATGGCTATGAAATATAGTTAAGTTGCATTTTATATGCATATGGTGGAAATTTTGGTGGCGCATTTGGCAAGGTGATAATGCATTGGTTATGCATTGTTTAATGGAATCGGTAGCTGATATACATATGTTATAATGTTGGTGGCTCATGGAAGTGATGGCTTACGTTTTTATGGTGATTATGCTATGTTTCGGGTTTGTTTTGATCACGCTATTTGGTGATGATTCTATACATGATCGTTTAGATTGTGTAGTGGTCAAGCGATTTATTTGAGTTATATATGAAATGTAAACATAGGTGGCGCATTTTCCACGGTGATTGAAAATGGTTGAATTATTATGTGGACTTGGATTATTCTATGGTTTAAATTTGTTGATACTATCGATGCACTGGTTGATTAATGGTGTTAATGGAAGGCTCTTTGGCATGTACTGTAGAGTAAATGAGATGAAGGTGGAGGAGACGTACATTTACTACACGTCACCTCTACCCTTCCCATTGGCTGCCACCCTAGTCAGATTGTTGTTTGATCTTGTTGTTGTGTTCATGCTCCATATTTTGAGCAGGGTGAAACTGCTCGGCCACCCCTCATCTTAAGGATTTCGATTAACAGGTATGTCTCTTTTTTCCATTCTTGACTTCACTCTGATTATGAAATGATTTCGATTCAGTTGTGTGGGTTTGTGTTTGTCCTGAGTGTTGCAACTGTGTGGAATTTGGTTTTAAATGGAAAATAGATGGTTCATATTTTATCAATTAAGTTCGTTGGATTGTTAGTCTTCCTGGGTGATAGTTCCTTATTACCACTGCATGTTGGTTGAAGGGATTTTGGCTGGATGATTGTCTTCATGGTTATTGGGTTTAATTAAAATCCTTGTTTTCTTATTTCTCCCTTGCCAAGGGACTATCTCCTGTCCACAAGCACCACATCCCCTTGTGTGCACACCTTCGACCTCGAAGTCTCACTGAATTTAGTTTCGTTCCTTCTGTGAAGGCTACTGTGAAAACCCTTAACACTCCAGGCTAGGGTTGCATAGGGAAATTATCACGCCTGTCAAGTGGTTTCTAGTTATTGTGGTCTATTACCTTGAGTACGGGCTCACCCGTGGGTCGTATAGCCATCATGTTGGTATGGCTTCCTGTCACTGCCTCTATGATATTAGCATAAACCTTACATTTCTATTTGATTTTTGAGGTCACTTTCATCCACCTTATGCTAAGTGGCTCAGTGATTTTAATGGAAGGGCCTCTACCCTGTGTCGATTAGATGCTTGGTTATGCATAGCTACCATGGCTTGTTCGGTTGGTTGTTCCTCTACCACAATGGCATTTTTTAGTTGATATACAGTCACTAATATTCACACTTTTGATGTTCTGGTTGATGGTTGTCATTGGTTACGAATATTGGGGTTGCTCACGCAGGTCACATTCTATATAGGGTGTTTTGCAAAGTAAATTATTGGACTGGATATATCTATTGCATCTTACATTGTTGGTAGAATAAGCCTGAGTGCGCACAGCTTGGTCAATCATGATTGGCTAAATAAATAGCTCAACACGATTTATTGATTTATACCATGGTCATATGTTGCTATGTGATTAGTGGGATTGTTGCACCATGAAGTTTTCTCAGTTGCACACCATGCATTGTATGCATGACTTGTTTTTATGCTCAGTGATATCCACTAAGTTTTAAGAACATTATTGATTGAAAATTGGCCACTATTGATGACAGGCGTGTTGGTTATTTGGTTCGGTTTTTTTAGTCATAGGGGTTTGGTGTTGTTCACACATGTCGCATCCTGTAGATGAGGTGTTGAGAATTATAAGATTGGATTGGATATTTTTACTGTATATTTTTTCATTAGTAGAATACACTTGAATATGTGTGGTCTGGTCACTCACAAGTGACTTAGTAAATGGCCTAGAGTGAAGTTTTGAGTTATATCGTGGTTATATATTGTTGTGTGGTTATGGAGGAATCCTCTCATTTGTGCACCACATATAATATGGATGGCTTGTTTTGTATGCCCAATGATACTCCTGAATTCTAAGTGTGTTTATCATTTTTCAAATTGATCCCTGTTGATGAAAGTTGTGTGGGATGTTTGGCTCTGTTTTAAGTTTCACTAAGATATTTGTTTCACAGTGGCATGGTTACAGGGTTTCAAAAATTTACTCTTGCATAGGTTGTGTCTAAATAGTGGTTGTTTGGTTGTATAATCAATTATCATTTCAGTCATGGCATGTGAAGTTTTGATTATCTTGATTATTTTTTACATATATATGGGAACGAATATCATTACAAACAATGATTGGCTCTATTTCAGAAATACTTACTTCATTATTATTTCGTAAATATGATTGTTAAATATAGATTGGAGACATGTGTGGTAGTGATGGATGTTAATGATTACAGATTAGGAATGAGGGTTGTTGTTGACTGTTATAACATTCAGAATGAGATAACAAAGGGGACAAAACCTCTTACAAATTGTGTGAAATACTTACCTATAATAATGACACTGTGTTGGATATTTTATTATTGGACAACGAACTAGTTAAATACACAAGACTTATTACTCAATCATCTGATTGTCGGTTGATGTTATCGATTGATTGATTAATATCATGAACATTAAATGTTTTTTTCCCCTCTCATTATCTCATTTTCCTCTAATTACAAACCCCTCACATATCCCATATTCATTTTATTCACCCCTTGTTCTGATATTGATCATAGCTAAGAAAATTTATGTGTTAGATTGGATAGGACTGGAAAAATTCTGTGTGGATTGCAGTGAGGTTTATTGGGTTGCTTACAGTTGATTGTTCTTATCATTGAGCAGTGACCATATCTCTTCCCTTTAATTATATCATATTTTCGCTAATAAAAAACCCCTCATGTATCAGTGAACATTTTTTTCCACCCTCGTGGTCATTGATTAACATTAGAACAATTTGTATGGATTGGATTGCATGATCTTGATACAGTCTGAGCCAAATATTTTTCATATTTTTAAGGCGTTGTCATGCATGGTTATTTAAAATACTATTTTCTAATTGTTAACATATGTAGAATGAGGTTTTTCAGTCAGGGAAGCCATGGTCAAGGAAACATAGGTAGAGGTAATTGGAACTGAAGCCCAAGGAGGCCTAGGTTCTCAATACATTTTGATGTTGATTCTGAAGATCTTGGCCAATTGTTCCATGTTGGGTTATTTAATTGTATTGGACAAGGAATCATCCAACCAAGGCCTGAAAGGCCTCCCTTCCAAGCCCCTCAAGCCCTCGGTATATTTGTGCCTCCTCATGTCTCTTTACAGCCTGAAGTCTCAAAAAATGATGGGTGGAAGGGGATTGTTCACCCGACAGTCTCCCAACACCATGGTTGGTCGAACTTAACCCTGCCTGCTCCCCCACCTTTGAACCCCATTGCCCAAGATTCCCTAACCACTCGCCAGTGCAATCTTCCCATCCTAGTAAGAGATTAGAGACTGAAGCCCACCATGCATTTGATAAAGGAAAATCTATCACTACCCCTTCCTCAACCTCCAATGACTTTGAAAAATCTGTTTCTTCACGGATGCATTTGAGGGATGATTGTTCCCATGTGATCATTGAGATAAAGCCTAAAGGCCCTGCCCAACTCAAGGCAATTTCAGGGAAATCAGGAGGTGACAACAACAACCAAGGAAGGGTTGCTTCACAGACTGGAAAATATGGATTTTAAATTTTATGTTATTTATTGTTTTATGACAGTGGACTCCATGGATTTTGGACAACGGGTTTTATTTTGATATATGAGTATTAGTTTGAAATATTTTCAAATTTATGAGCTAAAATTGTCAAAGGAAAATATGTTTTGAAGGGAGGCACAAGGGGTGTGTTTGCTTAACAAATGGGTTATGTTATGATGTGATGATTGTTA
>SNQJ01S0054150.1:61279-73762 GCA_010110895.2 Picea sitchensis
AGAAGATCTAGTAGTATATTCCATATTTGTTGAAGAGGATAATATTCCTTTGGAAAGAACTGATTTAGATAAGGATTCATGGTATATGTATTTTGATGTTTCATGCTCTAGTGAAGGAAATGGGTCTAGCATTACCTTGTTTTATCCTACAGGGAAAATTCATAATCTATCCTACAGGTTAGAGTTTGCTTGTTCGAAAAATGTTGTTGATTTCAAAGATTTATTATTAGGCATTGAGAACGCCCTTAATCTCGGTTGTGGTCGCCTTTCACTTTTTGGAAGTTATGAGATTTTTGTGAACGTGATACGCAAAATATTCTCTTCTAAAAACAAGCTGATAGAAGAATACTCCCAAAATGTTTGGGCACTTGTCTCGAACCTACTATATTTCAACATCACTCATGTGAAGAAGGAATTGAATTATGTGGCTAATCAGTTAGTTGTCTTTGCAGCCTTCCCTAATCAACAACTTTCGCCTCATAGGCCTGATTGTGCTTTTCAACTGCTATATCATCTGTATATTCCTATCCATGTAGGATCTTGGGAGGCCCTCCCTCATGATGAGAGAATTTTCATGATCATCCAAGATGAACCTCTTAAGCCCGAGGAAATTATATCCACAAAAAATAATAAGATTCCTGAGGGCTTGATTCCTCTTGAGATTTCATTTTCATTGAGTGTTGGAGGCGATAAAGAAAAGGAAGAGGAGTCACAATTGAAGGTGGTTGAAACCATCTCCATGAACATTAGGACACTTGGATCTTCATTGAACGTTAAAATAAATATCTAGGATTTTTATAAAGAAGAAATGAAATTTTCTTAGTTACTTAGTGGATTTCAAAAGGGTTTTGCTTGGTTTAATGCGGGTCTTTGTGGTTTTTATCCAGGTCTTGTTCAACATATGATGAAAACAACTAGGCAAAAACAAAGACTTGTGAACTCTGCACTGGAAGCAACCTTTCGAAGGAAGTTGAGGAATTCATTAAGAACTGAAATGTTTTATTTTGTTCACACTAAAGGGGTTTCCAATTGGGAAACTGCCTCGAAGACCCCTGATAATTTTAGAACCTGCATTAGTCTTCGAACTTTCAGGAAATAAATTATAAGAAATCCATTCCCTCCTCTCCATATTGAAATGTTTCAGCAACAGATCATAGAGTTATACTTGAATCCCTTACTTGACAGTTTCTTTGGTTACAATAAAATAAAGGTAGAAGGGGCAATTTATCAGAAAACCACTTTCATTACTAATTGCAATACTATGTTTTACAATTGCCTGCCCTTTGGCTTATTTGATACAAGTATCGCCTTAAAAAGACCTATACATGCAACTTTCGATGAATTGGTCAATCTCCATGTTTATCTTGATGATTTAATCATATGCGTCAAAAGGCTGATAGTTATGTTAGAGTGTCAACTCTTGGGTCATTTCCAGATTACTTTTGTCTTGGAGACTAACTCGGAAATTTTCAAGGAATTACAGAGATAATGGTTTTCTCATAGCACTAACAGTCCTCCCTTGAAGTATTGTGAGGGACCATCATGAAAAGTTTTCTTTTCTTATTGGATCTTTCTGTATACTAGTAGCTTAGGTTTGTTTTCAAATTTTGTGCTTTTTTTCTGCTTTACAGCACTTTGGTTTCTTCTTCTGAGTTGTTTTTTTTTTCTTACTGCGTTTTTTACTACTGTTGTTTTAATTTCTACATTATTACTTCTGTTGCAAATTTTTTCTTTATCATCTTTTATTTTTTGGTCAAGTTATATTGTTGAATCAATTCTGCCACAGTGACACTCCTGCAAATCATTGTTAGTCAATAAAAGTCAACCTTGCACAACTGTTGTGATCTCTCCACTGAAGGGCCCTTGAATTTGTTAAGTATTTTCACTGCTATCTTATGAGGAATTGTTTGTTCCCGCTTCTACTTGCCATTTCTTCATCCATCAAAATCTTAAGAGAAAAAATATGAGTTTCCACTTTCAAGTTAAGAGCTTATTCTAGTCAAATGATTATGCATATAGTGGTAAAATCCCTCATACTTAAGACTTTTCATGAGTTATTCCCAAATTTCCGGTCATCTTTCCATTAAATCCGCTCACTCCCCCATGTTGCATAATCATTCAAGTCAAGTATTCTTGAGATTATTATTCTTGCCCTGCGAAACCATGAGTTTTGAGTTCTAATATGTTAAAAATAAATTTCCCAGTGGAGTTGCCAGTTTGTTGACGATTGAAAAAGTCAACGTAATTTCACTCGCAAAGTGTTGCTAAGCCTATTATTATATAAGACTAAATAATGCTAGTAGGTGGGACCCCCTTGAACTTTTGAAGATCAGGTCTGTTCATTTTCAATGTTATGATGATGTGCGACAAAGTTTTACATGGTTGATGCGAATATGGTTGTCGTTGATATCAATTAAGTTTTGAGATGTTGTTCCTTCATGATACTACAACCTGCTATTCATTTATGGTATTTTTTTTTCTCGCACCTGTACAACAAAAATGTTAGTGAAAATTGCAGAAACGCATTTTGAGAAAAAGAAAAATATTATATCTAATGCAAAAGAGACCTAGCTCTGTGATACTATATGCATGAAAATACGTGTTGATAGTGGTTAAGTTATTGCTAACAAAAAATGGCTATGAAATATTGTTAAGCTCCATTTTATATGCATATGGTGGAAATTTTGGTGGCGCATTCGGCAAGGTGAAAATGCATTGGTTATGCATTGCTTAATGGAATCGATAGCTGATATACATATGTTATAACGCTGGTGGCTCATGGAAGTGATGGATTGCATTTTTATGGTGATTATGCTATGTTTCGGGTTGGTGTTGATCATGCTATTTGGTGATGATTCTATACATGATCGTTTAGATTGCGTAGTGGTCAAGTGATTTATTTGAGTTATATCGGAAATGTAAACATAGGTGGCGCATTTGGAAAGGTGATTGCAAATGGTTGACTTATTATGTGGACTTGTATTATTCTATGGTTTAAATGTGTTGATACTATCGATGCACTGGTTGATTAATCATGTTAATGGAAATATCGTTGGCATGTACTGTGGAGTAAATGAGATGAGGGTGGAGATGACGTGCATTTACTGAACGTCACCTTTACCCTTCCCATTGGTTTCCACCCTAGTCAGATTGTTGTTTGATCTCGTTGTTGTGTTCACGCTCCAGATTTTGACCAGGGTGAAACCGCTTGGCCACCCCTCATGTTAAGGATTTCGATTAATAGGTATGTCTCTTTTGTCCATTCTTGACTTCACTCTGGTTATGAAATGATTTCAGATCAGTTGTGTGGTTTTGTGTTTGTCCTAATTACGACAACTGTGTGGAATTTTGGTTTTAAATGGAAAATAGATGGTTCAAATTTTATCAGTTAAGTTCGTTGGATTGTTAGTCTTCCTGGGTGATAGTTCCTTATTACCACTGCATGTTGGTTGAAGGGTTTTTGGCTGGATGATTGTCTTCACGGTTATTGGGTTTAATTAATATCCCTATTTTCTCGTTTCATCCTTGCCAAGGGACTGTCTCCCGACCACAAGCACCACAGTCCCTTGTGTGTACACCTTTGACCTCGAAGTCTCACTGAATTTAGTTTCGTTCCTTCTATGAAGGCTACTGTGAAAACCCTTAACCCTCCAGGCTGGGGTTACATAGGGAAACTATCACCCCTGTCAAGTGGTTTCCAATTATTTTGCTCTATTACCTTGAGTATGGGCTCACCCATGGGTCGTATAGCTATCATGTTGGTATGGCTTCTTGTCACTACCTCTGTGATATTATCATAAACCTTACATTGATATTTTCTTTTTAAGGTCATAGTCACCCACCTTATGCTAAGTAACTCAACGATTTTAATGGAAGGGCCTCTACCATGTGTCAATTGGATGCCTAGTTATGCATAGCTACCATGGCTTGTTTGGTTGGTTTTTCCTCTACCATAGTGGCATTTGTTAGTTGATATACAGTCCCTAATATTCACACTTTTTATGTTTCGGTTGATGGTTGGCATTGGTTACAAATATTGGGGATGCTCACACAGGTAGTGTTTTGTATAGGGTGTTTTGCAAAGTAAATTATTTGACTGGGTATATCTATTGCATATTCTATTGTTCGTTGAATAAACCTGAGTGCACACAGCTTGGTCAATCACGATTGGCTTAATCAATAGCTTGACATGATTTATTGAGTTATATCGTGGTCGTATGTTGCTTTGTGATTAGTGGGATTATTGCACCATGAAGTTTTCTCAGTTGCACACCCTGTGTAGTATGGATGACTTGTTTTCATGCTGAATGATATAAACTAAGTTTTAAACATGTTATTGATTTCAAATTGACCACTATTGATGACAGGCATGTTGGTTATTTGGTTCGGTATTTTAGTCACAGGGGTTTGGTGTTGTTCACACATGTCGCATCCTATAGATGAGGTTTTGAGAATTATAAGATTCGATTGGATATTTTTACTGCATCTTTTGTCATTAGTAGAATAAAGTTGAATATGTGTGGCCTGGTCACTCACAGGCGGCTTAGTAAATGGCCCAGAATCAAGTTTTGAGTTATATTGTGGTTATATATTGTTGTGTGGTTATGGTGGAATCCTCTCATTTATGCACCATGTATAATATGGATGGATTATTTTGTATGCCCATTGATACTCCCGAATTCTAAGTGTGTTTATATTTTTTCAAATTGATCACTTTTGATGACAGTTGTGTGGGATGTTTGTCTCAGTTTTAAGTCACACTGAGATATTTGTTTCACCATGGAATGGTTACAGGGTTTCTGAAATTTACTCCTGCATAGCTTGTGTCTAATTAGTGGTTGTTTGGTTGTATAGTTAATTATCATTTCAGTTGTGGCATGTGAGGTTTTGATTATCTTGATTTTTTTTTACATATATATATGGTAACAAATATCATTATAGACCATGATTGGCTCTATTGCAGAAATAGTGACTTCATTATTATTTCGGAAATATGACTGTTAAATATAGATTTGAGAAATGTGTGGCAGTGGTGGATGTTAATGATTATAGATTGGGAATGAGTGCTATTGTTGACTTTTATAACATGCATAATGAGAGAACAAAGGGGACATAACCTCTTACAAATTGTGTGAAATACTTACCTTTAATAATGGCACTGTGTTGGATATTTTATTATTTGACAACGAACTAGTTAAATACATAGGAATTATTACTCAGTCATCTGATTGTTGGTTGATGTCATGGATTGCTTGATTAATCTCATGAACAGTAAAAGTTTTTTTCCCCTCTCATTATCTCATTTTCCGCTAATTAAAACCTCCTCACATATCCCATATTCATTTTATTCACCCCCTGTTATGACATTGATAACAACTAAGAAACTTTATGTGTTAGATTGGATAGGAGTGGCAGAATTATGTGTGGATTGTTGTGAGGTTTATTGGGTTGCTTACAGTTGATTGTTCTTATCATTGAGAAGTGACCATATCTCTCCCCTTTCATTATATCATATTTTCTCTAATTAAAAACCCCTCATGTATCCCTGAACATTTATTTTCCACCCCCCTGCCCATTGATTAACATTAGAACAATTTGTATGGATTGGATTGCATGAGCCTGATACATTCTGAGCCAAATATATTTCATATTTTTAAGGAGTTTTCATGAATGGTTATTTAAAATACTATTTTCTAATTTTTAACATATGAAGGGTTGGTTTTTTCAGTCGTGGAATACATGGTCGAGGAAACAGAGGTAGAGGTAACTGGAACCGAGGCCTAAGGAGGCCTAGGTTCTTAATATATTTTGATGTTGATTCTGAGGATCTTGGCCAATTGTTCCATGTTGGGTTCTTTAATTGGATTGTATACGGAATAGTCCAACCAAGGCCTGAAAGGCCTCCCTTCCAAGCCCCTCAAACCCCCGATATACCTATGCCTCCTCATGTCTCTTTACATCCTGAAGTCCTGGAAAATGATGGGTGGCAGGAGATTGTTCACCTGATAGTCTCCCAACACCGTGGCTAGCTGAACTTAACCTTGCCTACTCCGCCACCTTTGAACCCCATTTCCCAAGCTGCCCCTAACCACTCGCCAGTGAAATCCTCCAATGAAAACAAGAGATTGAAGAATGAACCCCACCATGCATCTGATAAAGGAAAAGTTGTCGCTGCCCCTTCCTCACCCTTCGATGACTCTGACAAATCCATGTCTTCATCGATGCATTTGAGGGATGATTATTTCCATGTGATCAGTGAGATAAATCATAAAGGCTCCACCCAACTCAAGGCAATTTCATGGAAATCAGTAGGTGACAACAACAACCAAGGAAGGGTTGCTTCACAGACTGGAAAATATGGATTTTAAATTTTATGTTATTTATTGTTTTATGACAGTGGACTCCATGGATTTTAGACAACATGTTTTATTTTGATATATGAGTATTAGTTTGAAATATTTTCAAATTTATGAGCTAAAATTGTCAAAGTAAAATATGTTTTGAAGGGAGACACAAGGGATGTGTTTTCTTAACAAATGGGTTATGTTATGATGTGATGATTGTTATCACTAAAGGAGTCACAAGGGGGTCCCACCTATTAGTTATTATTTAATTATGAACCTATTATGATTATTACTTTTCCCACCCTCCTTAACTAAAGTTATTTAAGGCCTTATGTTAGCTTAACTAATAAGCTAGTTCAACTACTCTAACCAATTCTAAATTGTTAAAAGATGAAATAAGGGGAGGAACAAGAGGAGGATAGAAGAAAAAAGCATGCTAAGGTTATCTCTTTGATTTTATGTTGAGATACTTCAGTTTTCATTCATTCATATATTCATCATATCATAATTATCTTTTGTGATAGCAGGGTCTTATTGTAGACAAGAATATTCAGGGATGAATCAAATCATTCAGACACTTGTTCTTTAGAGGTGTTGATCTATGTTTGATAGTCTGTGCAGAGTCGAGTGGGAAACAATCAGTGGCAAGTTGATCCAGCTTTTAGAGTTCAGTTTTGGTTTTTTGTTAGAGGTCCTTTTGTATGTTCCATTGAGGATTTCTAAGTTTGACTTTGGTCCAAGATTTCTGTGTGAAGTTTTGTAAAGACAATGACTCTTTGGTGAATTGGAATGAAATAAAGGATTTATTTATGTCTCATCTATCTGGATTATGATCTTGGTGTCTTTACTTCTATTCTTATATTTATTTCAGCAACTA
Organism: Picea sitchensis; assembly: GCA_010110895.2. Taxonomy (NCBI): domain Eukaryota; kingdom Viridiplantae; phylum Streptophyta; class Pinopsida; order Pinales; family Pinaceae; genus Picea; species Picea sitchensis. Next base: position 68,501 of record SNQJ01S0054150.1, read on the forward strand.
ATATTTTCAGAAAAATACATAAAAAGTGAATTTCCATAAAGCCTTTTGTTGATAAAAGACTAGCCTAAGGACTTGGAATTAATACTTGTGAATTAGGATATATATGTTTTTTAGCTATAAACATAGGGTGATATTCCCGTCTACTATACTTTAGCCAAGTAAAGTCTTAAAATTCTTGAGTGAGATCAATTCATTTCTTTTCCTCAACACGCGACACTCATCCGTCAGGACTTGTGGTGCTCATCCGTGGAGACACGTGTTTTAGCATTGAAGTTTCGTCTACAACATTGCACGCAAATGGTTAAAGAAATATAGAAATGCCAAACAACTATTAGTTCGCGTGCAACACCAAATTGGATTTCCAAGAGGAAAAAACTATACAATTGGGAAAAAATTGACATGCACTAACTCACTAAAGGAAGCGTGCACACAGTGCATGGGCCAAAGAATCCTGTAGAGCACACAATGCGCCATATGTGAAACTATGTACAAGAAAAGCCACAGAATCCTGTGAATGACACGTTTATGGTTCTTTTCATCCCCTCAACCACATATGGACCAACTCCCAACTTTATTTGACCCTCATATCATAGCTGAATCTGAATGGGGGGCTAGTCAAGGACCAAAGGGTGCCCTAAAGGGCCCCTTGTTCACACTAAGAACCAGTTGAATATTAACTTGAAGACATGCTATAAATGGAGGCCATGGGTGCACTAAGAAATTAATATTTTCATAGTATTGTTATGCTGCCTCAATACTCCCTTGAGAATCCTCTTTTCACCTTGGAGAATTCTAGCAACATTCCAATAGACCATTCCACTCACCTTGTGAGGGAATCGGCATTGATTTCTTCATAATTTTCTTTATTTTCTACCATTGTAAGAATGTCTCTCCATTAGGGAACTCGATATCCCTCCCAAGGAGAAAGAGGGGACTCATAAGTCCTCATTTCTCTACGAAGTTTTCCAACTAATATAGTTATCCTTTGGTGGCATAATCTTGGTTATTGGTTGATTATTTTTGGTTCAAAGTTTCTTATGCATTCTAATTTTATTTCCTTAGTTGTTTTTAGCTTGTTTACTTGTTTATTTCACGTGATTGAATTGTTTAACTCGTGCACTAACCTATGTCTTATTAGTAGTCCCAACTAGACATGCAAGTGCCCTTGCTTTTCTCACCCAAGTGATGAAACATACACAACATATTGGCGACCATACTGGGGAAAGGTATCAATTTCCACCCTATTTGGGCTTAGAGAGCACTTCTTTTTTATCCATTTGTCTTGCAGGTGCCAAAACCGGCATAGCCGTAACTATCAAGAGCCAATTTTTGATATGGAGGACGAGAATTTCACTCATAATCCCGCCCCCCCCCACTGACACATATCAGAACATGCGCGGGTATTTTATCCCACAAACACGCACTCGGTGAAATGTGCACCCAAAAGGCTTCTCGTCTTTGTGCATTCTGTGCACTATGTGCCCAAAAGGATTCTATTCTTTACATATTCTACACACAGTGCATCCACTGAGCCTTTGTAACCTGTGCACATTTATAGAGTTTCAAAATTGTAAGAGTTTTTGTGATGATTTGAAGGCCCCTAGCCTTCAAAATCTTTCTTTCATGCAATTTGTAAATGCACTCCACTTAGACGTCTTTCCCATATGAAAGGTTAGCTAAACATAAGCACTTAGGGGGTGAAAAGAACCATATTTTCTCCTCTTTTTCTTTGGTTTCCACATGGATGTCTTGTTTAGGTTGTAAAACTTAAGTTGATAGTATTTTCTATCACATATAAAAACACTTTCATTCGGACCAAAAATCAACTTTGATCATTGAGTATGCTCTTCTCTCACACCATAGAGCGATCTTGATAATCAGAAAGGTGGTTAAGGAGACATTTAATCTCCCTTAACAAAAATATTTAGGAGAGGAAAAATCCCCCTGATGGATCCTCTTAGTTTCTTTTTGAAATCATCTTAAATTTGTAAGGGCCCATACATACCCACATGTTGCAAACTTATGATAGTTTATTGAAATTTCTTTCTTAGTTTACATCACTAGGAGATTTTAAAGAATCAAAGTAATGGGCCCATACATGCCCACATGCTAGCAATCTAGGATCCTTTTTCAATATTTCTTAGTGTAAACAACATTAGCGAGTTTAAAGGATTGGTAAGGACCCATATGTCCACATGCTAGTTCTTTAGGGATTTTAAAATTCCGGCTGTACCAATGACACTTAGTAAGATAAGTAACAAAGATTTGTAAGGACAACAAGAAGTCCACATGTTTCAAATTCACACCTAACTTATTAAAATTTGGCACATTTTATCACTTGCTCACACACGAAGTCACTCCTCACTCACATAATTTCCATCTTGAATTGTGGAGGTTGAAGTAGGTTTTTTCCAAAGGAATTCTGAAATGTACCACTATTTCTTGAAGAGATTATCCACACCCACTTACTTCAAACGAGATTGTTTCACACCCCCAATATCTCATCCCATGACATCTAAAATGTTTCTAACAAATCACTAATTTTTCCTGCACAAGAGGTGCCAAAAGAATTTTTTTAGTCTAGGTAGGATCTCGGGGGTAGGCATCCAAATAACCCCCCGTTGTCTGTTTCTCACATTTTCAAACATTAGAAGTTGACAAATAGGGAACTTTAAAATCCTCCAACTCAAGTGTTCCTACACCATAATCCAGGGATATACCAGTGAAGGCTTGAAGGCCGAGGTCTGGTTGTTCTGTGCATCCCTTCATGAGTCACCCAACTCTTGGAAGGGATCCAACCCATGACCCATTTCTAAGGACGAAAATCTAAATGTTGCACTTTGACCAAGGTACCTAGTGACCAAATTTAGGACATCTACCTGGGTGGAAATTGTGGGTTGCAATTTCACCTTGATCGGATTTTTTATGGCTATTGGGAAATATCTCCATCGCTTTTGGGATATTCACCCTCTACCCCTCATTATAACTGATTATTTCATTCTTCACTAGTTCCTCTTCCGACGGCTTCAGACCCCATTGTTGAGTACTCTTGGAAGGTCTAGTGTTATTTTGAGAGGAAGGACGATACATCTTATAGGACACGAGAATTTTTTTTCTTTGTTCTCCCACACAGACAAATCCACCTACCCACATGTATGCTTATTTACATTTGATTTATGTATGATTCTCATTTGATGACATGCAATTGTGAGATATATTGTGAAGGTCCAAATTATACAAGTCTCTTTTCATTTATTTCTCTCATCACCATTTGCACACATTCACTTTGCTATTAGGACATCATAGGGGACCCACATAATCCCCGTTGTTCCATATGATTACAGAATCTCCCTCCTATTCTAGGAGGAGTCCCTAGTCTTGCAAAAATAGTGGTTCAACCATCTCACACCCCTGTGAGTGCCACTATTTTGGGATCATATTTGCTTGGTTACACTTTAATTGGGTCCAATTCCCAAGTTCATCCATACACTAGCTCTCCTTCACAAGGAGGCGGGGGGAAAACTTCTTCTCAAGGGAGTGTTGGATTACTGGGGGGGGCTGAATCAGTAATAGAGAAATTTTAATCCTTTTTAACCATATAATCCAAGTGTTATATCAATGTAGCATTATCATCCAATAACTGTAGAGTAAATAAGCAATGAAAAAATGAACAATCATACACATACACAGTACACCAGTGTTTTACGTGAAACCCAAAGAGGGAGAAAACCGCGAAATGATTTTTCTTATATGTCTTGAAGAATTACATTCATTGGAAGCACCAAATTCCTTTGTTTTCCAGTTGCAACTGGAAGGAGGATCCAAACCCCTTTTTTCTCAGGCTACAACCTGAAGGAAGCTCCAACTCCCTTATTCTATTGCTACAACAAGAAGGAGGCTACAACCCCATATGTTCTCCAGGTACAACTAGAAGGCGGATACAACCACCTATCCTTGCCTCGTCCAACCACCCTGAAGTAGAAGTAGAATGATGGAACCAATGGCACACTATCACTATGAGATATACAACTATAAACCTATACCAATAAACTTGAACCATGCATCAACCATGCATCAACCTATACCAATAAACCTGAACCATTCATAAACCATGCATCAACATGTACCTCAAGATGTAATCAACTTGTACCATAAACAAGTGCATCAACCATGCACCAACCTGTACCAAACAACATGTAATCAACCTGTACCATAAACAAGTGCATCCAACCATGTACCAAGTATGTAAAAATCATGTGTCAATTACTAATCAACTATGAGTCATCAATATGTACCAACATCATCAACTATACACCTCATGTATGTGCCAACACATCAACTACTTGTCTCAACCATGTACCCAACATGTACCTTAACCAAAATCCCTCATCAATTTCATCATCCAAATGTGATTTTTAACTCTATAATAGACCTAGTGCATATGATCACATTCTTTCAAACTTTCCTTAACTTTAACAACAAGAGACTAGCATTTTCATCAAACTTTTCTTTAGTCTCACATGACTAGTTTAGGATTAGTCAACAACCCTAACTTGAAATAATCATAACTATGTAACTGTAATGAATAAAGATATGAAAATGATACACAATGTTCTTCAGTGTGTTTTATGCAATTCCTACAGGTGTCACTACTTGAAACCTCTCAGAAAAGGAGTTATAGAATCGATATGAAATATTTGTTGAATCGATATGAAAATGTTACATAGAATAGTACAGAAGTTACTCTAACCAACACATTTTTTCTTATGTAATTTTGATATATTATGATGAATTTATGACGTTTTTTCCCCGAAACACCTATTTTAGACTAGTTTCAGGACTAGCCACAAACCCTATTTTCCACGGAGTGTAACTCCAAAAATGCAATGATGCACAAGATAATTTTTTTACCACAGATACTTAGATATGTTTCCTCAATGGAATATCAGTTTAACAGTCTGAATCATTCTCTAAAAATAGTTATTGCAAAAATGATGAGATGACCTGTAAATAACATACCTTAGAAAGCATAATCAAAGGAATTTATCCTCCCTTGAATTTAGGCCTTCTTTTCTTCACCTTCCCTCTGAAATTCAGCTTATATATCCTTTTTTTACCTTATTCACCTATATATATTCAATATTCTCAAGTTTTATGTATAATGAGAGAGCCTTGCCTCATATTTATACTCTCCAAGTAGCTTCCTTAAAAACATCTTCTAGGTCACTTTGCCCACTTTCCTTATTTTAGGGTTAACCTACT
>SNQJ01S0054150.1:80933-108035 GCA_010110895.2 Picea sitchensis
GTTTCAGCATCTACGTTTCAACATCTGTGATTCAGCATTTGTGTTTCAGCATCTATGTTTCAACATCTGAGATTCAGCATCTGTGTTCACCATACACAATCGATTGCCATCAATGACAACCTTGATCATCTGCGTCATCTCTGTTGTAGCCATATTTCCAACAGAATGATCTATGTTAAAGCGCTTTCTAAGAGTTAGAATCACAGATTTGTGTCCCAGCTAAGGTTCCAAACACCTGAGTCTTGCAACCACCCCTACCTCTACCTCGGGTGAGACTTCATCTGCTTCATAGGTTTTCCCGAAAGGGTCGGTAGTTAGGGTTTTTTTGGTGTGTTGTTGAAGCATTGAACCCTGGGTCTGCCCCTTGTACCAAAAAATGGTTCTGTTGCCGTGACCTGAAACTGTGATTGTTGGGAACTAAGGAAGAAGAAACTTTTTGCAAAAAAAAGCTCTGTGCATAGATCTGTTGCCCTAGTGCACAACTTTTTACTCAACCTCTGAAGCTTTGTGCCTAGAATAAGGTCAAATCTTAAAAAAGGAAGATCAGATCTGAAGAAAAGAAGCAAGATCTGAATGCACTGTTCTCTAAGAAAAGTAAAAGTGGAAATTTTTGAAAGAAAGAGGTCAGATCTACAGAAAAGAGGTAAGATCTGTAGGCTCAGTGCTCTAATAAAGGTAAGAATAGTCAAAAGTTCTTAGATCTAGAATCTTTGTGCTCTGAAGAAGCAAGATAAGTGAATTTTTTTGTTTCTAGAGCATGGATCTAGGTATGTTTGATAGATTATATCCTAGCTTAAAAACTAAGGCAGTAATAGATGAAAGAAAGTTTGATATGAATAGATCCGATAAGTATAATGATAAATATGTTATACCTATGCATAGAAAGAATGTATGGACTAAAAAATGGATGCAAGATCCTAGAAAGAATTTTTTGTAGGCTAGCCATTATGATCCTAGCACGCAATACAAGAAGAGTTGGGGATCATTGAAGATAAAGAGAGGATTAAATCTTTGTTACAGTTGTAGAAGACCAGGACATCTTGCTAAGGAATGCCCTAGGAGAAAACCTAGTTGCCTTTGTTGTAAGGCTATGGACCATGAAGTATTGGATTGCCCTAGAATGATTACTAGACTTGAAAATCTGAATATGGAGCAAGAAAACCCTGAAGGAGACCAAGAAACTAAGATTATAGAAGAACCCCAACAAGAATCAGAGCTTATGTTACTAAAATTGAAAGAAACCTTTAATGAACATAAAGATGCCAGTTTGTCAGAGATCTTCAAAGAAAAGGAGAAAATCGAAGTAAGAATACGAGACTTCGACATCAACTGTGCTCTAGATAAGGGAACACAGATGAAAATTATGACAGAAAATACTTGGGTAACCCTGGAAAGGTCTGCTATGGTTCCTTCACTAGGAAGAATAGGGTTGTTTAAAGCAAAAATGGTAACCGTATGTCACAGAATTATCCGGATAGATATGAGTACCCATGGATCTTCGACAGAGGAAGAGTTCGAAGTCATTAGATTTATTGAGGACCATGCCCCATTTCTATATTTGTTAGGAAAGATCTGGATTGAAAAAGACCAGATCCAGAGAAAAGAAGAAAAGGAAGCCCTAGAACAGAAGAAGCAAGAACTCATGGAATTTATGACTAGAAAGATCGCCTACTTGATGGAGGAACAAGAGAACAGATCGCAGTTGTTTAACACCAGGGACCTAGATGTCAAAGTTATAAGAGCATTAGAGGAACCACAGAAGACCAAAATACCTAATCCATATGAGGAAGGAGTATTACCCTTGGATCTGAAGAAAGAACCTCAGCAGCGCAGAGTGACTATGTCAAGAGAAGATAAGACTTAGAATGGAAAAAGGATGACCGAGACGAAGCTCACTGGGAACAAGGCTAGGAAGCTAAGTAAGAAGAGAGCCAAGATCAAAAAATTACAGAAGATCCTAGAGGGTACCTCACAGTAAGACACTTTGTAGAATTGGAGCTTCACCGGGATATCAGAACAACAACATATGCCACTTCGTCGAGGCGAAGTAATATAGCCGGTGGAAGCCAATATAACCGTTCGATTGCCACTCTGAATTGGTCAGAAAGAATTTATGGCTCACCACTAGATCGTTTGACTACGCCATAACGGACATAACATAAATTAATGCAGCCTCATACCCTTTGCAAGAAGACCATTGCTAAGTTTCCCTATTTAGTCCATCGCGCCACGCACCAAGAATACTTTTTGCTAAGTGAGAATTTGAGCCCAAAACTTAAGATTACTTCACCCTGTGATCATTTCCTTGTTCCCATACCATTCACTGTAGTCTTTGAATTCATTTTACACCTGAGCTAGTTGACCCAAGCTTGTATGTCGGACGAGCTCAGCGCTGCTGAGAAAGTAGTTGAAGAAGTTTTGAATTACTTAATGACTAAGAGAGTCATGTCAAAGTGAGGATTATCTATAGGAGTCCAAGAATTGTCAACAAGAGGACCCCAGGCCTCCCCTTCCACTACTCACGCTGGTCCATCCCGACCGACCGATGAGAAATGGACCAAGCACAGGGATGGCATCACAAATGCCAAGCTTATCCCATGCATTATACCTACTTACTTACCACCTCTAAGTGGTGCCATCAACTATGACAGTGTACCTTGCAACTTTCAATACACTTTGATCACTGCATACCTTCCGAAAGGGGTGCGCGTGGTTCATGTTGACTAGGATAAGATCACAACACTGAAATTTAGTGATTTTAACCTTGGAGATCATAAGGTTTACAACATGTTAGCCCCGCATAAGTACTTAACCAGGACCAAAGGAAATAATTCTAATATTTTCCTGTAGTCATGGACCTAGAACCTCATGCAGTCCACACTGCTTAATGTAATGAAGATCCCACACTTCAGCAGACACTAGGAATTCAACGCATGTGTCAAGTTGTTGTTGTCCTGCTACCACGGAGGATACTTATGGTTGGACTGTTGCATCACTATGGATTCGACCTTGATCAATCAGATCACAAGCCTTAGTATGGAAGGCCCTGACCCATAGGAGTTTTACCCTGGAAACACCTCAAACCAAGAACTAGCGCAGATGATAAAATAAACTTATGGCGATGTTGAGAAAGGCACGTGAGGCTACAAGGTAGCCTCTATCTAGAGTGGTGCAGTGCGCCTTGCCTGTCAGCTGATCGCGGGCAAGCTAGTTCGCAAGAACAGACCAACACAAGTAACTGGATTCATAGTCGACCTCGCAGGGAAGTGCATCGAGGGAATACAGATGAACTAGGTGTAGTACCTTGTTAACCATCTAGATCTTGATTGCAGAGAAGCGCAAGACCAAGGGTACGAGTTCCACTTTAGTTTGTTTCTTATACTAATCACTTTCATTGCTTGGGAGATACCAGAAGGTGCCACTTTTCCGGAGATCGAACCCTTCGAACCACTGGCCATGAAGTTTTGTATGTTGTGGTACTTCAGTGACATGAACAAGCAATGGAAGTCCAATGCCATCTTCCATGCTTATTACAACCAATTGAAGAATGCAATCCAGTCTACACCGCGCCTCACCCCAAACACACTTCATAGGTTTATACCTTTGATAAAATTTAGCATAGACCGCCACTTCACTTATATCACAGCGCACGCTGACGAGAACAAACAACATCTCTAGTCATACTACAAGTTGACAGAAGAAGACTTGGAGCAGATTACCAAGGAATGGTCATCAGACCTCCTTGTTGTAGTGGACCTTATAGAAATGTCCGAATTGGAAAGCCCTGAAGCTATGTCGGATACACCTGGACCAAGAAATACTAATAAGGATGATGAAGTTCAAGATATCCATAGAACATCCATGAATACTACTTCGATCTCACCTGCGTAGGGAGGTGATGGTGAAGAACTAGGTGGCACAGAGGTTGAGAAAAACAAAGGTGAGGTTACTCCACCTAGAGAGGAGGAGGATCCCAATAAGAAAAGGAATATTACCCCACCAAATACCTCATCCCGAAAGAAAACTAAGGCCACCCAAACTATGTTTAATACTACCCTCACACTGAACAACTTCGACTTCTTAATCGCTGTGTTGAATGATACTTCACTAGAGATCGCAGAAAATCAAGAAGCGAAGCAGGAGGAGGTATTCAGCTAAATCAAGGGAGAACTTCAAGAAGTGAAACATGCACTCTAGTCTAGATGAGAAGTTTCTACTGTACCATTGACAATCAAAACATCAGGAATAGGCAATGATCCCACTCAATTACACCAGATCTCCAAGAAAGTCGAAGCTCGCCTTCGACGAGCTCAAGAAGACATAGCGCAAGCCACCCATGCTTTGAAACAAGTACAAAGTGCACTTGTAGAACAATAGAGTAAGGTAGACTGGGAAAATATTTCCCTACAAGCGAAGTGGGATGATGAAAAAGCATAGTTACAATAGAGCAAGGACCAGTTGTTAGCAGAGAAACTTGAAGTACAAGAAAGGGTTCACAAAGCACTTCGCTCTGTGATGGTGATAGAAGTAAAGATTGAAGAATGTGTCCCATAGAAGGTGGCACAAATTGAAGAAGTAATCCAACAACTTCAGCAACACATCGCAGATCTGGAACTTCGTACCATGCCTGAGACACCTCAAGAAATAAGGGATCTAAGGGAGGCAATTGCCCGTAGCGCAATTGGCCGATTAAAAACCTTTACCTTGGAATGCAAGCAGCTGAGCACTAGAAGCACCTAGACTTATGAGAACCTCACAAAGAATCCATAGTTGTAGGAATTGGAGGCACGACTCCAAGAAGCAAAGCAACACACAGATACGCTACAGGTGCAGCTGAAGGCCTTGACCCCAGTCAAAATAATGAAGAGGTTTGCAGAACAATGCACCGCCCAACAATAGGTCCACATGCTGCAAAGTAAAGTGATGTAAGTCTCCCAACGACTTCAACCAATCCAATAAAAGGCATGCCAACTGTTCACTAAAGTTGAAAGCCAGGGAATCGAGCTTGAACAAGTTGTCATCACTGTAAAACAATGCCTAGAAGGGCCAATAAATGATGTAGTGATCCAGGAGTTCACTGAGCAAGAGGTTGTCACACTGCACCAGGTCGAAGTAGTTCGAGCCAAGATCGAGGCATTCAAGGGGGAATTTATCAGACCAGAGTGACTCGAGGTGAGTCACAGGTGAGTGTTGGGGGCATGTTGGCCCTTGAACAAGTTTTGAGGAACACTTGGTCATATTTGACTATTTTTGGACTTCAACAGCTTGTCAAATATGGAACACAACGCGAAGCAGAGATCGTGGAAGCTAGACCCCTTTCTTGGGTCGTTTTTAGGTTTTGGGGGATAATGTAATGGGTATGGGATGTCGACCCATGGGTTTACCCATGTTTAGGCCTATTTTGTAAATTATAAATAAGTAGCTAGACAATGTAAGAAGAGAGGAGAAGATAAGCTAAGTGTTATTAAAGGCTTTGTGTATATTGTGTGACCGACTTGCAAAGCTGAGTGCAAGTGTTGTAAGTGCTGAGTGTAGGGATTGTAAGAAGGCTGTGTGCTAGATATACTCGGGGAAGGAGGATTTGGCGAGGTGCATACAGATCTCCTGTCCTATGCAGAGTACAAGTTTGAGCTCTGTGTTGTAACCCAATTGACCAAAGATAATAAATAAGAAGAAGACTTTGTGGATGTATCCCCAAGGTGGGGGTGAACCACGGTAACTCTGTGTGTTGTTCTCAGTGCTTTGACCTAATGTGTTGGTCTCTTTCCATGTGTTGTGATTTGATATGATTATGCTATGGTATTTTCTATGGTATACATAGATAGATCCAATTTTCTTTGTGCTTCTTAGATGTATGGGTGTAGATTTGACATATATGAAAGTGTTGAGTGCTAAACCTATTTTGTTGTTGCTAAGTGCTAACTAAACTAGATCTAAGTGAATGTTGTGGTGCTCTGTGCCATATGCGGAGTGCCATGAGGGTTAAATACTGATGAATGATCTATGCTAATGTTCTTTCTAAGAGTTAGAATCACAAATCTGTGTCCCAGCTAAGGTTGCAGACACCTGAGTCTTGCAACCACCCCTGCCTCTACCTCAGGTGAGACCTCATCTACTTCGCAGGTGTTGCCAAGAGGGATGGTAGTTAGGGTTTTGTTGGTTCTCTATTGAAGCGTTGAACCCTGGGTTTGCCCCTTGTGCAAATAATCAACTTGGTGGGTTTAATCTCAAGATCATATTCTAATAGTACTGTAATCAATTTTCCCCTTTTTCCTTCAAGATCAGGCTAGGTTAGGATGTCTTTCACTGTGTTGTTGGGTACATAAGCAGTAGTATGATAATGTAGGATGTAAAATCTGAATTCTTTCAATGCTTTGACCAGAGAATATGCTTGTTTCTCCATGATGTCATATTTCAAAGGAGCATCCCTCAATGTCTTATTGTAGTATGCTATGGGCTTCTCAAAATTTTGGTCATCTTTCTGGAGTAGTACACATGCAATTGTGTGTTCTGAGGCAAAAGAGAAAAATATGAAATCTTTCTCAAAATTTGGACTAGCCAGTACAGGAGCCTTCGTCAATGCCACCTTGATGTCTTCAAAGGAATTTCTTACTTCAGGAATCGACTTTATTTCATTTCCCTTCTTGAGCATGTTGGTGATGTGTTTTATGATTTTAGCCAAATTTGGGATAAATCTTCTCAGAAAATTCACTTTGCCCGCGAACGATTGTACCTCGTTTTTGTTTCTGGGTATGACAATTTTCAAGATACCCTCCACTCTGTTGGGGTCTACCTTTATCCCTTATTTTTAAATGATGTGACCCAACATCTTTCCTTCTTCCATGGATAAATTCAACTTTTTAGGATTCAAAGAGATCCCAAACTTTCTGCATTTTTGAAATGCCCTTCTGAGATGTTTCAGGTGTTCTTCATCTGAGGTAGAATACATAGTGATGTCATCAAGGTATATAAAAATGAATTTGTATTTTTCATCATCAAAAGCTATGTCCATAGCTCTCTAAAACGTTTCCCTTGAATTCATAAGCCCGAAAGGCATCTTGCCATAGATAAACATTCCCCATGGTGTGGTAAATGTCATTTTTTCCTGATTGTTAGGGTGCACCATACTCTGATTGTATCTTGAGAAGCCATCCAACATTGACATCTTCTAAGAACCTACTACCTTCTATAAAATTTGATCCATTTTAGGCAATGGGTTGATGTCTTTTAGAGACACCTTATTCAGATTCCTGAAATCCACACACAACTTGATCTCTCCACTCTTTTTACGAACTGGCACCAGATTTTCCACCCATTTGGAAAACCTTAGGGACACTATGATTTTGGCTTCAAACATTTTATTTACTTCTTTTTCTATCAATGGTAACAATAGATGGTTTATCCTTCTTAATTTATGTTTGAATGGCTTGTGATCTTCTTTGATTGGGATGGCATGTTGGATTATACTAGTATCATAAAATTTCATCTCATCATAACTCCAAGAAAAAACATCAAGGAATTATTTCATTAATTTGACATACCTCTCTTTGACTTCAGGGTTGATATGTCTAGACAACTTTACGATCTTTGGATATTTTGGAGTCCTAATATTGTAGTCTTCTACATCACCTTCATTTGCTGTGATCTTCGGACTTCTTGCCACATCATTGTTATCAAAAAGTTTTTCCAACAGGACCAGACCTTTGGGGATGATGTTACTCTTTAGCTAAACGATATCTCTGCCAACAATCCAATTGTCAAAATATCCTTCTTTTGTAACAACAGTTGCATCTAACTCATCATCACAATATTCATCATCAATGTTTGAATTCTCGAATTCATTCTCCATCTTGAGGAATATTTCTATCTGTTTGTCGTTTTCAAAAACTTGCCAGTGCCTCATATTGTCTGGTACTGCTGACCTGTACTTCACCTCCACCTTGTATCTTTTTTCAGGGAAAATTGGATCTTTAAAAACTGTTGTTGAAGTAGCCAAGGCATCAACAACCTGATTTTTTTCTCTTGGAATTGATGAAAGATTACATTCTAGAAATTTCTCAAGGAGTTCTATTACCAGATTCCTATAAGCCCTCAATCTAGGGTGTTTTTCTTGGTATATTCATTTTATTTGATTTATAATTAGCTCAGAGTCTCCATGTACAACAATTATTTTGGCACCCAATTCTTCTAAAACTTTCAACCCCAATATTAATGCATCATATTCGGCCATGTTATTCGTGCATTCAAAAACAAGTTTGTAAGAACATAATTTTAAGTCTCCTATGGGATGATTAATCCAAATGTCATCTCCTTCTCCTTCTCTACATGAAGCCCCATCAAAACTCATTTTCCATACCTGATCTTCTGCATCATCTTCTGAAAACTCTTCTATTTGTTGGTCAGGCCTGCCTTGGTCAGCCATAACGATTTATGTTTCCTTTTATTTAGAACATAGGTCATTGAAGAAAATGGAAGATCTCAACTCAGTTTCCACCGAATAGATAGGATGATTTCTAGGTTGTGATTTGTTGTTGGACATGTATTTAAGTAGAACTTCTTTGTACAGTCTTTTGTCCTGACCAAAGACAAGGATAGTTTCATATGACCTGTCCATCTAGAGAGTTCCCTTTAATTTTGCATCCCATGATCTGGACAACAACATGCCAAATTTTTGAGGGATATCAACGACCACTACTTCCATAACCATATTCTTTGTTGGAATTTGTGCCAAAGACACCACCAGATATTTGATCATACCAAGGCATTTTACTTTTCTTGAATCAAAGGAGAACAAATCTTTATAAGGTCTAGTGACATCGAGGCCCAATTGTTCCATGACCACTTTGGGCATGAAATTATGAGATGCTCCAGAATCCAGCATACTATTGTGAAGAATCATGTCATGAATTTTCAAACTAACATAAAAAGGAGGAACTTATTCATTTTCACTGCTTTCTTCTACCCTTGGCCCGAATAATATGGATGGGTGTTCATCTTGTATGTCCATGGTTTCATAGGTTTATCCCATCTTAAGCATCTTGATGATCTGATTTATGTACTCTCTATTCTTGATCAATTCATTAAATGGTACCGAAATTTCTATCTTAGCCATCTCACTTTCAAAATTAAAAGAAGATGGAGTCTTCTCTATCTCTTTGGTGACCGTTTATTTCCTTCCCTCTAATATTTTCTTATGGGGTTCTTCTTTCTTCTTTCTTTTTTATACAATACCCTTTGCAGCAGAATCCTTCCCAATAGAGTCCTTTGCAGTTGAATCTTTCTTGGGATGACTTGAAGAAGGTATGTTACTCTGAGCTTATTTTGTTGGATTTCCCTTTGGAGGATTTCCTTTTGTAGGAGTTGGAGGTACCTTTTGATTTCAAAGGTTATATTTCCTTTGGAATTGCATGATAGAATTTTGCAATCATGGCTCATAATATTTTGTTTCTACTGATACTCTTTCCTCCTCATCTTGCAAAAAGATCTCACTTGCATCCATGAACTGGTCATGTTCTTCTTTGGTCAAAAATACCTATSTTTCTTTATCATCACAATAGTTCATGTTATCTTCAAAATATCCACCATAATCCTCATTCACATAATTAATTTGGAAAGGAGGCTTGATTTGTTGTTCTCCATGGTTTCCTTGATTTCCCTAAATTTCCTTATTTGACTGATCTTCTTGATTTGCTTGGTTCCCCTGATTCCTTTGATCTCGTAGTCTAATTTGTGGAATAGTTGGCCTTTGCAGATTTCTGGGTGGACCATCAGCCTTTTCTCTAGGGTTAGGCCTATTTCCCAGGGCCATTCTCTCCATCATTCTTTCCATGTTTCTCATCATCGCTTCAAATCTTTCCTCTGATGTTTGTGATGTTGAAGGATGTGTTTTATCCTCAGTTCTATTTTTGTCTCTACCAGAATTAGTTTTCATCTTCCCTAAAGCCATTAGGTTCACTTAAACCTCTATGGCATCGGTCCTCATATCATCCAATGTGGTAGATCTTCGTTCTCTTAATAATAAAGAAAAGTCACCTTCAAAACAATCATCATAACTGAGTTGAGCAGATTTAGTGGGGGTTTTACCTCAGCAGGAATTGCATTATAGACCTTCATGAATCTAGCTAAAAAATCCTACACTGTTTCATCAAGTGATCTCTTCATGTTATTGTACCGGGTCAACAAATGAAGTGGATTTTTCTTATCCCCCCATTTTTCAAGGAAGCTTGTCTGAAAGGCTTCGAAATCTACGATACTAGCTGGGAGAAGGGCTCTGAATCACTTTCTCACTTCTCCTGCAAGACTTTATGTAAACAACCTCATCTTCACATCTTCAAAGTCCACCTCTTCGAAGTCTTTGAAATCATTAAACCAGTCTAAATGATTTTGAGTTGATATGTTACCTTTAGCATCATATAGTTTGATCCTTAGGTTGTAATCTTGAGGCAAATCATGTAGTTGAGAGGGCAGTATGAGGGGGGGGAATATGGATGCCATAGCTATTGTGAGGGGTCGCAGTGGTTGTTGGTTTTGAGTGGGGATCACTAAAGGATTGGTAGATGTGGCTAGAATCAAATCTTCGAATCTATTTTCATCAAAGATGGTCTCGTTTAAACGAGATTCATATTTAATTTTGAACAGGGATTGTTCAAATTTTACATCAAACTCGAGGTCTTTAATGCTAGTCACTCCTTCTTTGGGCAAGGACAGATATTGGTCTAGATGCAACACTAGGGCTACTAGATTTTCTTTTCTTTTACGTACAATATTTTTAGGGTAAGACATAGGAATTGCATCTTCTGGGTCTGGGTTGTGTTGATGGGCGTAAGTGACACACCATCAACTAGAAGGTCAAATCCAGACTGGAGTTGTCTAAATAACCCAAGTTGTTTGGAGTGAAATGACCTGACGGGTTTAACGACTCTGTTGTCTGGCTAAAATCCTAAAATGACAAAAATAAAGGAAACTAATATAAAATAAACTACGATACTATGTACTATGTACATGAGCATGTGATTATGAACAGGGTATTTACAGTTTGCAATTTTTTGGTGGATGTCTTGCAAAATCAATGTTTTTTGCAATTGTTTATGTAGTAGATAAAGAAAGAACATACATTTTATATTTTTTTTTTAATAATTTAAAATCTAAGAACTCAAACATACTAATAAGACATAATTTGAAACAAGAATAGAATAACAATCAAAGCCAATTTAAATTGTTCCTATTTCATTAATAAATAAATTAATAACAGAAATAAAAACTAACCTGAGATTAATCAACTACTGAGTTTATGTCTCTGCGCAATTCAAACTCCTCTCTATCTTTCCTATGAGAAAAACCTGTAACAGGCTTGTGGTAACATTCCCAGAGTAAACTCAAAGGTATTTTTTGGAGCAAAGATATAAGAACATAGTAATAAACATATAGATCACGTGATCTTGTAATGACAAACACTTATAGGAAGAGAAATTTAATATAAAGTATTCATGTAATACATCACTTAACATCAATCATAAATCAATGATATTTAAATGAAATAATGATCACAGATGTAAAATATGAACAACAAATTACAGACAGAATTTAAAGTGCTGAATAAAATGAAATATCATATGCTAATAAGACTAAAGATATATAACATATTAACATTCCATAATATAAAAGGAAAAATGTAATGGGAAAGCTCCATGCTAGTATAAATCCAATAAGTGAAAAGCTTGTCCATATAGTCTTGAAAGTTACATGTCCATCATGCGTCCAAATCAAATATGCCCCTACTACCAAGAGTGAACAATATTTAAACTAGTTCAGGATTCAAATGATCATATCATACAAGATAGAGTTGAATCCCCCAAAATCAAATAATATTACAAAAATAATGAACTGGAAACCACTCATGCATGAGTTGGTTTGTGCAAAAATAAACCAAACTTTTATAAAACATAAAAAGGCAGAAAATAATGAACATTTGAGCGTATGATTCAAAATGTTTGCTCCATGCAATCAACAAGATAATCTTCCATTTCCTGTAAATAGCAAAACCGATTTGATATTAGAAAAACAATTACCAATTAATATTCAAAAGAGACTCGCTACACACTATAGCTAGTCTTATTTTTAGCAAATGAAATAAAAAATTTAATCTACCTATTTCAAAACAGAATCAAATAAAAAAAACAACCAAACAACTATTTTCTATTTCAGCAATTTGAAAAAGAGGCATATGGCAGGAAGAAGCACCAAATGAAGATGGCCCGTAAAACATTCAAATTGCAGAAGTTGAAGGAGAAAGAGAACTGGAAGGTGCACCTCTCTAATCAGAAGTATTTTTTGTGTTGATCAAGGTGAAGAAAGTCAAAACTGGAACAATTGAGAATCCCAAAATGGCCAGCATTAGAGACTACTGGGATGAGAAAACAGTGGAAAGCATAACAGATTTACTACGCGAGTACATCGACATGTTCCCAACAACGTTCACAGAAATGAAATTCATAACAGGAGATCTAGGTGAAATGAATATACCTCTCAGATCTGAGGCACGAACGATCAGACAAAGACCATACACACTAAACCCTATATAATCAAAAAGTCAAAGTTGAAATTGATAGGATGTTGGAGGTCGGAATCATAGAACCTATAGAGGAATTTGAATGGGTAATCCCTATGGTAGTTTAGGAGGAAAATAAGGGAGGGATAAGGATATGTGTTGATCTAAGAAAGTTGAATGATGTGTGCCTGCATGACCTTCTCCCTACTCCTTTCACAGATGAGGTGTTGGAGAACATAGGAGGACAGGAAGATTATTCATTCACTGAAGGATTATCAGGATACCATCAGATCAAGATAGCCCTGGAAGATAGGTACAAGACCACTTTTTCCACAAAATGGGGATCCTACTAGTACACAGTTATGTCATTTGGATTGAATAATGCACCAGAGATATTTTCTAGAGTAGTCATAGTTTCATTCAAAGAATTCATCCACCAGTTTCTAGAGGTATATCTGGATGATTGGACAGTCTATATTATGTCGAAATACCATGTAGGGGTGTTGAGGATGATGTTAGAAATATGCAGGCAGTGTCATATATCATTAAACATCAAGAAGTGCATCTTCGGAACACCCTTTGGGATACTATTGGGCCATATAGTATGCAAACAAGGCTTGCTAGTAGATCCTACCAAGATTGCAGTAATTGTTAATCTACCACCACCAAAATCAGTATGTCAATGAAGATCAACATTGTGCCACATATGATACTACAGGAAATTTATAAAAGGGTATGCGCAGATCACCATGCCAATGGAGAAATTTCTAAGAAAAGACAACAAGTTTCACTGGAATGAGGATTGTCAATGAGGATTGGACACCCTGAAAGAGAAGATGGTAACCACACCAATACTAGTATTCCCACATTGGGAAAATACATTCCATGTGCATGTAGATGTATCAGCCATAGAACTTGGAGCTATTTTGGCACAACCGGGAGCAGGAGAATTAGACCATCTGATAGAATTTTCTAGCATAAAACTATCAGAATCAGAGCATAATTACAATACCGCAAAGAGAGAAGGTTTAGCTATGGTCTATGCGCTTCAAAATTTAAGACATTATTTATTGGGAAAACATGTCAAGATGTTCACAGACCATTCATCTCTCAAATACCCCATCAACAAGCCAGTGTTGGGGGGGAGAATTTGTAGATGGTTATTGTTGTTCTGGGAATTTGAMTTTGAAGTGATAGTCAAACCAGGGAAGTTGAACGCAGGACCTGATCACTTGTCAAGGATCACTAATGGAAAGGAACCTACGAATATAYAGGAAAAATTTCTCGATGCATAGTTATTTTCAGTYCAAGTAGTCGATGAATAATTCACAAACATCATCCAATACTTGAGTACAGGGACTGCGCCACAAGAATTCAACACTGCRCAGAAAAAAAATATGGTAGTCGRGGTTGCAGACTATCATTTRATTSMAGGACACTTATACAAAATGGGTGCARGCAATATCTTGAGAATATGTGTGCTAGAACATGAAATACCTAAGATCTTAGCATAATCCCATGAGGGAATAGCARGAGGACATTATGCAGGAAAATMTACTACGCAGAAGGTATTACGCGCAGGACTATGGTGGTCGACTGATCATAGAGACTCAAAGGACTAATTCCAGATATGTGATGTATGTCAGAGGGTTGGTAAACCGAATAGAAGGGACGAGATGCCCTTGAGACAATAAGTAACCTTGTAGGTATTCAATAAATGGGAAATAGATTTTGTGGGACCAATTAACCCACCAACAAAGAGATCATGAGCGAGGTACACTATTACTGCAACAGAGTACTTAATAAGATGGGAAGAAGAAGCACCAGTAAATGATTGCAGTGTCGAGATAGCAACACACTTTTTGTTTGAGAAAGTGATCACTACATTTGTATGCCCAAGGATTTTGATGAGTGACCAAGGCACTCACTTCATTAACAACACTATCAAGTCTATGACTGAGGAGTTTGAAGTTTATCATCAAAAGAGTACACCATATCATCCTCAAGCAAATGGAACAGTGGAAGCCTTTAATAAGATCCTCGAGAATGCACTGACAAAGATCTGCAATGTTAATAGGGACGATTGGGATTTGAAGATACCAACAGTACTATGGGCATACAGGACCACATGAAAAAAATTAACAGGGCAGACACCATTCATATTGGTGTATGGATAAGAAGCAATGGTGCCATTAGAGTTTTTGGTACATAGTCTATGCATAGTAGCAATTAAAAACATGACAGAGGAAGGTGGAGTAAAAGAAAGGCTATGCCAGCTGATGATCAGGGAAGAATATATGATTCTAGCAGGGTTTCACCAAGAAGTATAGAAAGCAAGGGACAAATCTTGGCATGATAGACATATCAAGAGGGAAAAATTCAAGGAGGGAGACCTAGTCTTGGTGTACAATAGTAAATCTCTTCAACACCCAGGAAAACTTAGAATGCATTGGTTAGGACCATATGAAGTAAAGACTATCACAGATGGGGGGGTTATATATTTTAAGGACTTGGGAGAAACCGAACTTAGAGGAATGATCAATGGGAGTCGGTTGAAGATGTATAAGGACAGTCAACCTTCTAGCACTTGAAAAACAGAAAAACACGAAGAATTGTGCGTGACAACAAAGGGGTTACCACGCCAAACATCAGAAGATAGAAACCAGTTAAAAGAGAAGTAGTGTGTTGGAAATAGAACGTTCACGTGCATTGGGAAACATTAGCACAATGGAGAAAGGACCAACAATCACTAAAAGGCAGAAAAAATGGAAATGGAGGGTATGAAAAGTAGGCGCCAACTGACGATGACTATCAAAATTGAATGTCAAGAATGATTGATGGGATGTTTCATTAATCACACCAACTGATGAATTCAAGGGAATTCAATGGTAGGTACACGGGAAGCACCAATTCACACGATTCCTATATAAGGCAATCACGCAGGGATCAGAAGGGTTATTGTGAAATTGAGAAAAGCACAGAGAGATAGAGTATACAGAGCACAGAGCGAGTTTGCAGGAGTTACAGAGAGAACTAAGCTTGGCAGAGACCAATTTAACCACTATGGCACCACCCAAGCTAGTAGCATCGATCCAGGCCTATAGACAACCTCTAAGAAAACTTAGAACACCTCAATATCCATAGGGAAGAGAACAACAACCACCTTAGCCTACGAAATTCATCAACTTGGATGAAATCTCATCACCCAATATGGAACCAGGGAGCCCCACACAAGTGGTGGATGAAACCAAACAAACAACAACAGTGGGCATGGATATCGATATGCCAGAAGTAGGACAGAGCCAGCAGGCCCAGGATGAAGGAAATACTTCACGCTCTGAAAAACCATGAAGAATCGCCGAGGGTTAATAGGATGGTCCCAAACCAGGTAGAAGCGATTGTGCCAGAAAGGACACACACAGCAGTGTCGGAGCAGTAGCAGGAGGGAATATTAGAAGATGTCACCGGCCAGGAAAAGGTGTATACATAGGAGAGAACGATGGAGGATGGAACCTCAAGTTAGCCACCACATCAGAAGGACAAGAAGCTAGTAGCAAGATCACCACGTAGGCAGGCTGCCATAGTCATAGTCTTACCATACATTTTGGAGGGGGTGTGTGTCATGGTTAACCTGTTAGGCTGCGTGGAAAAACTACAGTACTCATATTATGATGTGACCAACATGGATAAGTTTCTATAGTTTTCAAAGCAATTTTACCTAGATACCATCTATATAGGACACTTCGGTGAACCAATTAACCAACCAAAATAGTGGGGACGCAGACTGGCCAATATTGGGATTCTAAGTCTGTTCGAGATATCTCACTTTGGAAGGGGTCATGACATAAACAACTACGTCAAGCAGCTAATGGAATTTACCCATGGAGGATACCGATGGGTGGAAGAGCCTATATCGATAGACATAGAGCTCATCATGTATATTACAGGGATGTCATCCTAGGGGGAGAGCCATGCGCAGTTCCTTGATGATAAAACAAAGGAAAAGGCGTTGGCTGAGGAAATAAAGAAGACGTATGGTATAGAAAGAGGGTCGCATGGAATCATAATTAAGCGCATCAGTAATGCAACAATAAGGATGGCCACAAAACTCATGGTGTGCAAGTTTCTTGGGAAGTTCCACAAGGAGGAAGTCCATGTCGGGGTTGTTGCAGTTGCAGCACAGTGTGCAGAGAGAACTATACATAGCTGGGCTCCTTACTTGTTAAATATGTTCCTTGAAGACTGCAAGGATGCGCAGGACTTGGGGAAAAAATTTCACTATTATTGGCTACTCATCCTAATCAACTTGGTCGGATGAAGGGATCATAAATACACATACTTTGTCAAGAGATCCACTTGGTGACGCACAATGTGATACCTATCATTGGGGAGCACTTCAGACCCCAAAACAAAAGTGCAAATGCAGGCATGTTCACAGGGTATTACAACGACCTGCAGGAGAGTATTGCCAACACTTGGTAAGTTACGCCAGAAGTGGTCACGCAATATCAGGGCATATCCAACTTTAAAGAAACCAAGCATGTAGTATGGATCCAAGCACGAAAGTATCTCAAGAAGGAATGGCTACAACTATGATATTGCGTCAAGGAAGAGGGTGTAGAGATGGCCATCAAGGATTGACAAGATGACTGGAGAGTTCCATTTCTGAGTCAAGAGATGTCCATAGATAACGAGGCTAATGCAGAGTAAGAACAGACACCTGCAGGAGACAAAAATGGTGCCCAAGAAGCCAAATCTAGGTCGAAATTCAGTGCAATAGAAGAAAGGGGGTGCACCAAAGAAATGTACCCCGACGGGGAAGAAGAAAAACACCTAGGCACCGCAGGAATAGGAAAAAGAGACTAAGACAGCACAGGGGACCACATCAAGTGCTACTCAACAGGAACAAGGTCAGACCAAGAGGTCGATCATACACACTGGGGGTGCGCGCAAGAAATCTAAGGCACAAAAATTGTCACCGGAGTATATAATCACTGAGGACGACGAAGACCTCATGGCCGAAATGGTCCAGGACCGAACATCAGAGGATTTTGACGAAGCCAAATGCCAAAGGGACAGGATTCAAGACAAGCTAGTCTACATGAGGTAACTCCTTGAGCAGATCAGAGAAATGAAAATGGTGGGCATATGGATAGAGTCAGTGCCTGCAACATCAAAAGCAGGACCCGAGGTTATGCCCAGCGAGCAAGATATGATCCAGATGATGGCACAGGTGAGCTCAACTTTTCACGTTACACCTAGCATGTTGTGCATGGATGAAATTGTAGGCCAAACACCATTGAAAGATCTAGCACAAATACAGTTGGTAATGGGACGGATACCAACCAATTCATTATATAAAATGCAATTCAGCGTCATGTAGGAGGTACAGTCATGCGCACACACAGACGTAGCAAAACTGAAATAGACGAAGGACAACTGAGAAGCGTTGGATTTGGTGCTTGAGCAGGTCAAGATCGATACCAAAGATGAGAAATATCGTGTGGATAGGATCGAGCAGGGATTGACTGTAGCCTATGACAAAATTGATCAGATTGTACAAACAATCGATCAATACAGGAAGGAGATATAGAACCTCCAGGAACAACTCATCCCTACCACTCCTCTGGAGGTGAAGGAGAAAAGGAATCAGGAAGCGGCAGGACAGATGGAGGAAATGGAACGACAAGTCAATGCAGCTATTGACTTGTTCAATAAAGAAGAACAACTATGGACAAAGTTGGAGGAGGATCAAAAGGTCAAGCAATGGGACCAGGAAGAGGAGAAGATAAGCGCAGTTATCCAGCACCTCAAGCATAGGCAAAAGACGATGCAGATCACTGAGCGCCTCAAAGAAGTACAGGATATGAATAAGATGAAAGTAGAACTCATAGTTGCACAGACATAGAAGAAGGATTTACAAGCTCAAATGGAACGTCTGCAAGATCTAGCAATGGAGTTCATTGCGCAGGAAGAAGAGGAAAAGAAGAACATGGCACAAACTCAGGCAAAGTGCGCAAAGATTATCAACGAGGAGATATCAATGCAAGTATTGGATGCACTCAGAGGAAAGCCCTTGCAGGCTCAAACACAAGAAAGGGAACTCACATAGAAGTTCCATACCCTTGTAGGATATTTTGAATAAGCACACAAAGATTTTGGTCAGTGTTGGGGGCTTGTTGGATGCAGGCCTAGTCAAGAGAAAGGATATTTTTGGAACAGAATTGTGTAAGGAGAAACGGACAGATGGAAGGAAAAGAAGCACATGTAAGGGAAGCAGGCGAGGTGAACAAGCAAGGAAGACCTAATGACACTAGGGTTAGGGTTTTTGTAATGTATTGTAATGGTTGATGAGCCAAGAATATAAATAGGTAGTACTTAGAGGAAGAGAGGGATCGGAGAAAGATAGATGAGAGATAGGAGAATCGACCGAGGAGGCGAAAGTTGTAAGAATTGTACTAATCAGTAAGTTGGTGAGCTAGGAAGCTAGTGAGTGACTCGATACTGAGGGTTAGATTGCATACTGAGGAGCCTGGTGCGATCTAGTCAACCTCGTAGGCATCGAGGAGCCTGTTGAAGAGAGTAAGATCGAAGATTGTAAACACACACGACGTGATATATTACTGAACCATAATAAAATCCTGAGAGCCAGATCCTTTTGGATGTATATCAAGAGGGGTTGAACCACGGTAACACCTGTGTTATGTGAATGAATGTATGCATCTTTATTGTTGTTAAATGTTGAATGTAGATGAATGAATTAACTAGTTAGATTGGGTATTCCACATACATGAATAAAATAAATGCTATAATTAGATGTTAGACTAAATGAATAAATATTACAGAGTACAACCACAGATCTCCACTCATTCCTAGGTTGCAAACACTTGAGTATTGCAGCCACCCATAGAGCTATCTCCGGTGAGACTATGCACTGCACCCCATGCATTGTGTTTCCTTCTGGTCTACCAGAGGGGCCGATAGTTTTAGAGGGATTTTGTTGGGAGATGATCAAATCCGAACTGGGGTCAATATATGGTAGGAAGGTAGGATCAGAATAACCCATAAAGAATCCTAAGTAGAAGAATGTAGAGAGAGAAGCCAACAATTACAAAACAATGAGGCAACTAAAAAATGGTCTAAAGCCACTTTCAACTGCCATGTCAACCTTCACTCATTCAACGAAGGTAATCTCATGTTAGCCTACGACATTTCCCATGATACTCTCAGCCATGGGAAATTTGAGTCATTATGGCATGGACCCTACATTGTTCAACACTGCCTCAATAAAGGCACTTACATATTGGCCTATCTAGAAGGATACCCTCTCAAAGAACCCATCAATGGGTTGTACTTAAAGAAGTTTTATGCTTAAGAGTAGCCGCCCTACCTTAGGTTTTTTATTTATACACATTTGTAGAGTTTTTAGTCTTCTTTTCTGCCACTGCTCCTCATGTCTAATCTATCATCTATGTTATTGACATATGCATCATCCATCAGCCTACCACATCAGTTACACTGACGGTGCCAGCTGTTAGACCCAGAATCTCGCTTGGGCCACTTGGGCCCTCTATACTCCCTCACATGTCCTGCTCCACTCCAGTAGCATATGTTTGGGCTCGGATACCAACAACCAAGTTGAATATACCGTTATCATTGGTCTCGCTGAGGCCAGTCATCACCACATTCGTCACCTTAGCATTCTTTTAGATTCCCAGCTTATCGTCCTACAAATCAGCAATGTATATCATGCTCACGATCCTTGCCTCTTTCAAAAATACCTACAAGTTAGACTCCTATATCGCAACTTTGATTCAATCACATTTACACATATTCCAAGACAACTCAATCAAGTAGCAGATCACATGGCTAACCTAGTATTAGATTGGAATTTATCACATTAAACATCATTTTATACATAGCATCATACATTTGTCACAACACATGCAAAAGACATTATCCATAAAACCATAACACATGGAGACATGAATGATCCAAAGTATATCCATCTATATATATCATCAAATGCCATAAGTGTTTACAAAAAATATATACATGTACAAATTGCCCATAGGCTCATGAATTCCCCTACCCCTATGAGTAAAAAAATGGGTATCAACTACCCTATACAAAAATGGGCTCCCAATCCTGTACATACAAACTTCGGCACTCACAGTGCCCCCAGAGATCCCCCCCCCATTTCCTCTATCAGCCAGAGGTGCCCCACTAGATGGGGGACCTCCAAGTCCAGGAGGTATTTGACCAGTCATCGTTGCCTCCACCACTACTGCTCGATGGATCAGGGTCCGCCACTCTGCCGGTACACACACGCACTGATTCAGGACGTCCTCATCCTGGATATGGGCCAACATACTCTCAGGTAAACCCTATAAAACCCGCTCGAAGTGTTGTCGCAGGTCTTCCAGCATCACCCTGGCATCTCCTTGCGACTCTCTCCCTGGTCCTGCACCAACATCATCTCGTCGCCGCCTCTTTCCAACCCTCGGCTCTGCAGGCGTCAAACGAGCTGGCCCCCGGTGAGCCAACTCCCTGACAACCTCCGCCTCTCGACCTCGGGGTCCCACATCTACAAAACAACACCAGAGATAGTGTCATCATCCATATACATATATAATCAATGTTATCTATCGAAATCACAAAACATAGAACCATTATACAAACACATACCTCATTGATCCCAGTCCTCCTCAGGAGGCAACATCATGTCCTGATCATGGCGGTAGTCCATACCTGCATATGGATACATCAKAATAACATGTGGCATMTAGAACCACACTTGAGCCACGGTGGTTGTAAAATAATGGTCACCCTCCCCGCCTCCATGTTGGGCCAACACATGGGCCCATTGCATCATTCGTGGCTCTCATTGCCCCATGGGCTCGAGAAAAATTCTCAGGCACAATAGAGGCACCCTCTCTAGGAAACATGCCACCAAAACAGACCTGAAAGTGAAGTCACTAGAGTCAAATCACCGACACTGGTTCACTTGTCCCATCATCTTGGTGTGCATAGGCACACCCCATGCAAACAGGTCCCCATCCAGGACCTGCTCCACTACCCTCAGTTGACCACCAGTGATCCACTGAGTCCCCTAGCATCCATAGATACTCACCATGATAGTGATGATACAATCCGTCAAGAGGTCATCAATCCCCTCAATAAGGATGATCGAACCAGACATAGGGTTCAACCCAGTGCAGTGGCGAGCCTCCAAGTAACCTACTCAATCCTCCCCCAGAAACTAGGGATCGATAGGAAGGGCCATCCCATGGAATGGGAGCCCCGTCAGAAAATACACATACTCGGTGGCCAAGAATTTCAGTTGCTCCCCTCTAACTATGAAGCACTGTAGATCAATGCTCCACATCCCAATCAAATACTATAGCAGGAACTCATGTGATCGTATAAGGGGGCAGTCGAAGAACTTTAGCAACCCGCAGGCTACCAAGTATATCCGCACACATGGTTGGGCTCTCACTGCCTCTTGTAAATGGTCCCAGTCATTCTCTCTTCAGTGCATTGGCATCATGTTATTGGATTCTGTTCATCATCTGCATCCACACAGAAACACTTGATCAGCCTCATCATCCATCAAAAAGCATCAAAAATATCAAAAATTACAAACCTTTAGCCTTGCCCACAGTGTGTGGCCTGTTGGTAGATAATTTGCATTTTTATACTGTCCTTATAAGCTGCCTACACCAGCGTTTCGCAAACCTTGATTTTTGTCGCAATCTTGGAATAAAACAACACTATTATTTTGCACATTTGCACACCTGTCTTTGTTCTTGTTTTCACGAATGCAAGCGTAAAAATTTTGATTTCGAAGTCATATTAAAAAAATGTCGTTGGATTGTTATGATCACTCTTGTCTCTATGTTCATTGTGTTTCCAATTTACTTATCGTTACAAAATTGGCAAGACTCCAAGATTCTTTACTCATTTGGCATTTTTGTTGTTAGTATGATTTCCATTTTTATGAGGCTGTGATGATTTGTTAAGGGTTGTGATTCAATCATTGATTTATTGATGGTTTGATTTCTATAGCCTTTGACCGATTCCCTTGACACATTGGTTTCATGAAAACACATTGATGATTGTGGTTATACGATTGGTGTGATCATTGCATACAAAACATATTTCATATGATCAAACCCTTGGTGTTGATTTCGAATCATTATTTTGGTTTTTAAAACTATTGCTTGCGCAAATGTTTGGTCGACTTACCATAGATTTTATTGATTGATTGAATGGCATGGGTTTTAATATATGCAACAGTAATATTTGAATTGTTATATGTGCCGGTGGTTGTACTGTGGGTAATGACTATTATGCATGGGCTGAACTAGCTCCACCACCTTCGCACGTTCTGTCATTAATACTTTCCCCCTATCCCGATTCACCTTTGCTAGTTTTCGGGTGAGTCTGTGAGCTATCGACCCTGTGTATACTCTGTTCAAACCCTTACCCACTCACCCTGCTCACTTTTTTCTCCTGTCTATGGAACCGGTGGTGCGCATAGAGCCGAATGGTAGCCAAGCTCTGTTGCTATTTGATAATGCCTGTAAATATTTAGAAAACAGTGGTTGGCTGGTGTTTATACAGAGGTTTGAGGGTTTAAACCTTTTTGTTGCCCAACGATTCGCCCTCACATTTGACAAGTGCAAGACTAAAATCGATGACATACAGCTCGATTTGAATGAGAAATTCATAAGCTCTGCTACAGGACTAGAAGCTACAGGTGAAAGGTGGTTTAAAAACTCCAAAGTCGACGAGGTGTCGTGGCCTTTGCTATTCATATCACGAAAGGTTGTGTCCTGTGATAAAGGTATGCCTATTTCTACCCTCAAACCCAGGTGGCACGACCTTTTGGTAATCATTAAACATTTTGTGACCTGTGAAGGTCGGTATCGCTTGGTTTTTCTGTATCACCTCTGGTTGTTGATGAATTTCATGCGCTATCCTTTGAACATGCCACATTACTTCTTACATAGTATTTACAATATGTCTAAGAGATTCAAGCGCGAGAAGGTTGATAGCATCATTTTTCATCACGGCTTGATTAAGCTCATCGTCGTCCACCATTTGAGCCTTCACTGAGATAATTGGCAAGCCTTTCTATCTAGAAATGGCTTTGCTAATCTGGAGTCTGTTCAAATCGACAAGGCCGTGGTCAGTGAAACTATGGTCGGGCCACCCGTGCCATTCCATATCCTTATACCCCCTACCAAACCCTCAGTTTTCCCTGACATCGACCTACCCGACATCATAACCAACCCATGTACAAAAGACCAGACTGAGGCTATCAAGAAGTCGGTGAGTAAGAAAGGCAGAGTTAACAATGTTGTCAACAGTAGGGGGAAGAAAAATGCTCGATTGATATCGATACTCGCCCGGAACAAACCTAAACAGAACATCGACCAAAATCCCATAGTGTTGAGCGAGGACTCAGACTACGATATTGAGCATTTTCTAGTTGAGGAGTACCCCTATTCCCATGGCCTATGCTCCAAGAAACCCTATGACTATGTCTCTAATTTACCCCTGTGCCTCAAAAATGACCCAAATTACCCGGGAATCAAGCTGCACAATGAAACCCCTGGTGGCTTAAACAAACCCTCACTTGTGTTATCAAATCCTGAGCAACCATCATGTATCCAATGTAACGCTTGGCTAGAGCGTTATTACATCGACGTTCCCCTGTTGCAATCAAAGATCAAATCATTAGAAGAACAGGTGACAGTGCTGGCGAAGGAGAACAATAGGTTACAAGCCAGTGAAAAGAAACAAAAAACCACCTGTTTGATTATCTTCAGGAATTTCGAATCGGAAACAGCCTTTGTCAATTCAAGATTATCATGACCGAGTCACTCAGGTATGTGTTTTGACATCAATTTTTCTTTGTAATTTTTCTTAACGGATTCGGTTTTTTCTTTCAAATTAGCTCTATTCGTTTTGATTATGTTATAGTTTGATCATCAAAAACGGTTATGTTGTGGATCCTATACAGTAGATTCATTTTGCTAAAATTAAATGTAGCTATGATTTGGTTATGCGATTTTGTCGTGCCTAGTTTAGTATAAGCAATTGATAGGTTTTTCATTATGTTTGGCTTGTTTTTGAATCAATTCTGTTCGTCTGGTTTAGGATAGTCGATTGGATTTGATTTCGATTAGTTTTGTTTGACTCAAAACAACCCTGTTGACTTCGATTTACCAGGAACGACTCTGTTTTGTATTGAATCAATATTCTCATTTCAATTTTGATTACATTCGACCTATGAAAAAGATCTATTTGCTAAAATCGTGGAGTTGTGTTGATTAATACGATTTTACATAACGATTGTGTCGACCCCAAACTGTTTTGATTCGTTCCTATTTGATTTGATTTGCAAATGATTGTTGTGTGCCACGATTAGCGTGATCGTTTGTATATATTTGATATAGTTCTATTAATTTGAAAAACGATCATGTTGATATCGTTTGGATTTGACAATGATTTTGTTGATGGCTGAAGCGACATAAACTATTACATGCATGATTTGTTTAACCGGTTACAGTTTGTGTCGATTGGAATTGGTTCATGAAAATGATTTCATTGCTGTCGAATTATCTAATGTGATTTTGTTTATCCCGAATTGGTGATAACAAATTGAACAAAGTGCATGTATCTCTGTTATCATTCGATTGACCACAATTTTGTTTGCTCTCAAATTAGCATAGAAGTTTTGATTTGAATGATTCGTTTGGTTTCTAATTAGAAAACAAATATTTGTTTAATAGTTTGAATATAATTCTTTAAGATTTGAATTGGTTTTGAAGCGATTCTGTGTGCAATTTAGACCAGCTACAGAATCGTAAGATTCTATAGCTAGTCTTAGAAATTAGATTTTTGTCAATTTTATCCATAAAATATCCTCTAATCTTGTCTATTCTTGTCCTCTTTCAGGTGCATACGAATTACAATGATCAATTGGGCATGTTTTAGCAGTTTAGGAGATACTTTGGATATGGTTTTGTTTTAGTTTGTTAGCTTGGGTCAGAAATAGAGATTTGGGATATTATCCCCAGATTTTTTGTAAACTATTTTGATAATTCCTACAGGGATGTTTTACCCTGTGGGAGGTCTTTAAATACTTGTCATTTTTTGTAATGAGGAAAGAATCATCACTATGGGAGAACCAGACCATGGATTTATGATACAGACTAAGATGAAATTTGATGTCTTGTAATAGCTTTCGCTTTCAATATATCAAACTTTTGTTTCAAGTTCTATTCATATCAGTTTGCAGTTGATTATAGACTACTTTAGCTATCGTAATTCATTGCAGGTTGATGTGACTTGATTTATATGCTATCCATGTTTGATCTCTCTTATTTAAAAAATACATCAATTAGTCTGCTTCAGTTTAATGAATCACAGGTTTACCTTTTTCGTTAAATGAATCACTTTCTACAAGTCTTTGCACACAGATTTATCTAGCTGCGACGATTTGTAAATTATAGGATTGCTGTAAATTTTTATGTCTTGTTTGTCCTGTTATTTATATTTGAAGAGCACCACTGCTTCTAGTTTATGAGAATCTTACAGAGAATCTGGTGCAGGTTTCCTCCCTCCGAACAGCTAAAACAATTGTTGCATACAGGACAAACCTGAAGCGTTACTTCAGGTCAGTTTGTTATTTAGTATTTGATAGTTAATTGGTTAGTATAATTTAAGTAGTTTAGTTAGATATATGTATAGTTTAGATTTGTAGTTAGAGTTATTATTTTAGTTGCTTAGTTTAGTTAGTTTTTATTTAATTTCTTTCTCATAAAACTATAAAAAAATAAAAAAACAATAGTTTCACTGTCTTAGTACAGATTACAAATGATTTTTGCAAGTTTTAATTCAAATCTGTAATTTGTAAATATTGTATATTTGTAATTGGATCTGATTCTATTGATAATTAAACATTTACTTTTATAGGATTATAGTTGTATGATTTAGGTAATAGATTGTATATATGTATTTTAGATTTGTTATTATTTAGCTTTAATTATTGTTTTCATTTAGATTAGTTTCTTAGTGTAGTTTTCATTTGTTTTTCTAGGACTTAGATCGGCCAACGGAGCCGCTAAACCCGTTAGGGTGGGTTATCCCAAACGGATTGGGTTATTTAGACAACCCCGGACCGGATCCACTCTTCCAATTGGCGAGCGTTCATTTTCGCCCGTCAACAAATGGCGCTAGAAGAAGGGCCTGAAAATTATTAATGGCACAAGGCGGTCATAAGACTCCTCCACCACCTAATCGCTCACCTATAGTGACAAGAATTCATTCGAACAACAACATTCACCCTCAAACAACAACCACATCAAACGACGATCCATGGATCACAATTGAGCCAGTAACCCCAAATCCTACAGGTGGTGACATACAAGAGATTGTCCGCCAATATCTCATAAGAACACATAGTGCCTTAGCCCGTTTGAGGCAACCAAATCGACCTTTGGACCAACCTTTAGATTTCTCTGATATCAGAGAACAACTCG
>SNQJ01S0054151.1:12999-50219 GCA_010110895.2 Picea sitchensis
CACAAAAAGAACTATGGAGCATAATGGGTCCTGTTCTTTGTATTGTTATTAGCTAATAGACTTTATTAGCTTTAAGTATATGACGAATGGAGTACATAACAAACAAAAATTATTTCACAAAAAGAACTATGGAGCATAATGGGTCTTGTTCTTATTTGAGAACAATACCCGGAGCATAGCAAATATTATATTTGACATAAAGTAATACTATGGGTAACTTGTAAGTTTGAGAATTGTGTTTTTTTTAATGTGATATATATGAATAATTGATCTATTAGATGTCTATGTGTGTGTTTATTGTATTGGTAAGAAACAATGTGATATATGGGTGTAGGACATGATCAAGAAATAATGTTTGGATGTGTGGAGTTGCTTTAACTTGCATACTCAATTTTGGTGAGAGACATAAGGTTTTTTTTGCTGAAAGGAGGATAAAGAAGTTGGGTGTCTTGGTATTGGATGACATGTTTTAAGTACTTTCATTATGGGAGGTGCCATAATTCATAACTATGATAAGGAAGCATATAATAAAAGTTTTGTGTATGAAGTTAGTGTGTTTCCCTCAATAACAAAGGGGGAGATTGTTGGACATATTGTCATTGATATGTTTTCATTGATGTCAACAATCATGATAAGTTGTTATGATGGAAACATGAATCGGTCATGAATAGTTATATAGTTGGCATTAGTGTCAGGATGGCCAATAATGTCTGCCCATGTGTTATGAAGGGTCATTGATGGAAAGAGAATGCAATAGAGAAACAAGGCTAATCTTAGGAGGAAAAGTATACTAAATATCAACAAAAGAAAATCACCTTAAGGCTGAAGCAATTTGTGATTATTGTTGATCACGATAGGATAAAAAATGATCCTATGATCAAAGCTCAAGAGAGATAGCACTGTAGAAATCCCACAGGACAAAATCTTACTGAACAAGGGAAACCTTTATAAAAGATCAAGCAATGGGAGCCATTCATCCAGAATTCGAATGCAAACCCAACCGTTGAATCATAGAGGAAACTTGCGTAAAGAAGAAAAAGAATCATGTTCGTTGATGTAGATTTCAGGATAAATTAGGACCGTCAGATCGAGGGGAAGTCAGAAGAATTAGATATCAACTGACAGATCTGAAGTAGGAGCTTCAAAAGATATCTTAGTCATTGGATTAAAGTTGAGTAGAACAACAGTCAACCCCGACGCTGACTACTATGGAGAAAAGAAGCCCAGAACAGGTAAGATTACCTGAAGGCCGAAGTCCCAAAGTGGACATGAGTCGTCCTATCCAAGGAACACTTCGCATGATATACCAACCATTGGATCGAGTAAAGTGGAAGGACAATGTAAGCCACAAATGTTCTTAAGAGAACATGAGTCGTTCGATCTGAGAAATATTTTGGGAGCCATATTGATCGTCCGATCTCTATAAAGTGCAAGGATAGGATAAACAAAGATGAAGGCCGGAGCCTCAAAGTCCTGATTTAAATGAGGACCATCAGATCTGAAGAATACATGATGACCGTTGGATCAGAATAGTGGTCAACTTCGGTGTTGATGATCCAGATTATTTTCAGCACGAAATGAGAGTGGAGATATAATAAAGAAATGTACATAGTTATCTCGGATATCCAATAATATAAAAAAAATGTATCAAATATGCAACCATAAACACATAGATACAATAATACACAATTTTCTATTAATGAGAGAAAATGTACAAAGATTGTAAAAATATAGAGTGAAAGACTTGCTAGAATGGCGACAACTTATTTTTTAGAAGAGATGTGTCCATTACTCCCATTTGCAAGAAGATGATCTTACAATGAGGCTCTAAAGGCCTTTTTATCATAAAGAAAATCCAAAACCCTAACCCCGGAAGATGAAAAGCCAACAGTTTTGTGGACCCCGTTTTGGGTAGTTTGGTGTATCAACTTCTCGGGGACATAACTTTGGCATATGATCTCCGTTTGGGGCGCATGATAGATTGTTGGAAAGGTATCATTGAGGATATTAATTTTGGGGGATAAATCAGAGCCTTTGGATTTCATTGAGAAGCTTGATCCTAAAAAAGCTTCATTTAGTCCCTCAAAATTCCCTCAAAAGTTAACAACTGCTAAAAATAGTAAATTGCCAAAATTGTCTAAAAATTGTTTTGAGCTAGTTGGAAGAGATGGGTGGCCACCAATATCCACCTGGATCAATTGACCACTTCAGAGATAATGGGTTGAGAAAATGTAAATTCACCCGAAATCTAAAGCTTCAAAGTCACAAAGTGAAGACACGTAATACACACATCAGGAAATCCATGTCAGCAGACCACGTCAGCCAGGACATGTGGCACAATCAAATGGTGAAAAGCGTCAAGGTGATATTATCATTTCAGGTATGCGTAATTTACGAATCTAAGTGACACGTGGTAGCCACTCAAACAATTCCAAGTCAACAGTGACGTCAACAAGTTGCGTCACTTCGGGAGTATGTACTTCGGAGGAAACCAGTTTCTAACACCGGTAACTGCCCGAAGCGTTGAAGTCCGAAGTTAGCGCTAACCGTTGATCTACTTCGGGAGTATTCTCAACCGATGATCAAGCATAGTGGAAGGATAACGTAAATGGATATGTTAACCGACATCAAGTAGTCACCACCACTTTAAGACTTATTCAGTAGGTAATCACTTCAGAGTAATTGCTATTCCAGAGTCATGGAAGTCATGAAGGATGAAATTATAAAGAAAATGAGAACCATCCATTTCATCGTGACATTAAAACGTGATCGTTGATTTTGATAAGTGATCAAGCACTCGCTTGGCCTAGTGCTTGGTCACCACCTGCGACCGTATGGAATAAAGAAATAAGGGTAACATAAGAGGTACCTCTTAAATTAATAAGCTCGTGGTCTTGCACATATGGTCACATGTAAATGGTTTGAAGGAAGCGCCTCTATAGAACTCAATTTCTGCAATATTTGCAGAGACATTGAATCGAGTTAAAAAGAAATCGATCCATACTTGTGATCGATTTTTGAAAATCACTCTCACTGAACTAAAGAATTAACAATAATGTTTGAATAATAACAGTGATTATTGTTATTGTTAAAATGAAGAGGTGTGATGATCCAAACAAAGGGACACAATGTTTCATAGCTCACACCAGTTTGAAGAGTATATAAATGAGAAAGAATGGTGAGAAGAAAGTGTCTCTACAATCCGAAGAAGAAGATCAAAATAGAAGCATAGTCCAAGAAGAAGAATTGATGGTTCTTATGAAGTGAGAGTGGAAAGGAGGAGAATGGAAAGATTCATATCCTTACTAAGGAAAATGTAAAATATTAGGGAGTTGGAGCTTCCTAGGGTTGGTACCCTAAATACAAGGGAGTTGGTTCTTCCTAGGGTTGGTTCCCTAAAAGCAAGGGAGTTGGTGCTTCTTAGGGTTGGTGCCCTGAGAAAGGGGATTTGTGTCTCCTAGATTTGGTACTCTAAAATGGATTGGTGTCCTTCACTATTCTTTATAAAACCTTGTAATTCATGTTAAATATATTTATATAATTGATTTTTCATACAATTCATTGTTGATTTATTGTGGTAATCAATAAAATATAAAAAGTAACTGATAATTGTGAAAAATGGGTAATACCGATTCACCCCCCCGCCCCTCTCAGTATTCAAACAAGAGAAGCATCATCATAAATTCGATGCATGTCTGTAGAGGGTATTAGAAGATGTGGAATCAAGCATGTGGGAAGAGGATCAAAAGATAGGGGAGAAGGTGGTAGAATCTTAGAGCCATTAAAGCTCATCCTCCATCTATGAAGTATAATTCAATCCTCATAAGTCAAGAACATATTTGTACCTACCAAATCACGGCAGCAGTGGGTGTGGATTTGGGGATGGTTATGATGGAGATGATGGTGATTAAGATGACCGTTGGTATTAGGATTGGAATTTTCAATGTCATTCATGACAAGAATGAGGTAGGATCAACCACAAAATGAGAGTGATATGTGATGGGAAGGAGGATTTATGTACTTGTTATGATTGTGGATATCCCCGCTTCTCTTAATTGGGATCTTTAAAATGCATAGTGGGATATTAGGAATATGATTTAGGCTCTCAACCTACTAGTTACTGGGGTTTATCCTCGGTTCATCATAGGTGGTCTCTGTTATAGGTTGTGAGAGAAGATTCTTGAGAAAGTGAAGATGATATATAAAAGATAGAAGGGCCAGGGTGAAATAAACCTTGATAAGCACAAAGAAAGACCCAATAAATGTATATTATAGTTGGTAACAAGAGAAGTAGTAGATTTTTTTAGGAAGTAAAAACAAAAGTGGAGAAAATTGATTGAAGTGAGAAAGTAGTGATACATGACCTCTAGTGCCTAGGTTGATGAAGATATATTCCAGACACTAACGTTTCACACAAGGATATCAAATTCTTGAAGTTGGTTGATATTTATTAGAACATACGACTTTCATAGGCATGACAATGGAAGTGGAGGGTACCCAACATAATGAGGTTCTCAACAAATTCAACTAGTTGGAGGGGAAAATTGACCATATAGATCAGAAATATGATAATCCATGAGATCTGGGGGTCTAAGGTAGGAATAAGTTTATGTATCCATACTTATCTTGAAGTGTATAAACCTTTGAGTCTTACTAATTCTTAAAATCCCAAGTATAAAATGATCGGTGATATTTTGTAAAAATATTCAAATTCTAAGTATTTTATATAATTTTTAGAAGTTTTTGGCAATTTTTAGAGTAAAATAACTTTATCCTTTAGAATATAGGCAAATCATCTTTAGAAAAAATGGAAACGAGTGATTTTTTTTCTAGAAAAGAAAAAACATGGAAAATTAGACCAATGGTGAAATTTAGCCCCTAAAATTTTCTTTGATATGAGGAAAGAAGTGAGGATCTAGAGGAGGAAGAACAACCTATAAAGATGAAGAAATAAGAACAAGGAAATGTGGATGTAGTCCATTCAGAAGAATATATCAAGACTATCCTAGGGTAAGACACACCTCTTATCTTCATCAATGTTTATTCAAAATTTGATACTTATCCTATGTCAATCCATATTTTATTTCATAGTCATGTTGTATTTTATATACATAGGATCATGTTAGTTATAAGCAATTTTTCCCATACTCAGGAAACTCATGCTTTAAATTTTGAACTTATTGTTAATACTTTGTATAATCTATATATGGGAGTAATCATATCTTAGAAAAACTCTAGACCATCTATTTTGGAAGTTCTAGAATATTGTTGTCTTTGAGAATAGGTTGTAAAAGGGTCCATATGTAACTTTTTTTTGTACATTATTAATATAACGTAGCTGGCACAATGCTAGTATGACACACATACAATGAAATTATGACACCCGATATGAGATATTAACATCCACATCAACACATTATGATGCTAATACAATCTAAAGAACACACTTATGACACAAAAGTGACTTTACAACACAAGACAACATTAACACAATGCAATAAATATTTTTGCATGAAATTATTTATTGCTAATATGACACCTTGTACAGTACACATTGAAAACATCGATGCAAATTTGATTTGATGGAAGTCATGATACTCCTTTTACCATCCTATTTTGTGCTGTCCAAACTTAAACCATTTTCCAAAAGAAATGTATTGAGAGACAATCCTAATGATATGCTATAACCCTATTTATTTTTTTAGTAGTGAATGTTATTGATTATGTTTGGTGGAAGTATTTTTTCAATGATTAAAATGACATAATTTCAATATCTACGAGTGGAGATATATATATTTTTACAACACAAGACAACATTAACACAATACAATAAATACTTTTGCATGAAATTATTTATTGCTAATATGACACCTTGTAGAGCACACATTGAAAACATCGATGCAAATTTGATTTGATGGAAGTCATGATACTCCTTTTACCATCCTATTTTGTGGTGTCCAAACTTAAACGATTTTCCAAAAAAATGTATTGAGAGACAATCCTAATGATATGCTATAACCCTATTTTTTTTAGTAGTGAATGTTATTGATTATGTTTGGTGGAAGTATTTTTTCAATGAATAAAATGACATAATTTCAAGATTTACGAGTGGAGATATATCTTTGAAGACTCCATTTAGTTGGACACAAAATACGAGAATTGAATATGAGGAAAGAAATGTTGTTAAAAACATGAATTTCAAGGTATCATTGAATTTTTGTAACCAAAGGCAAGATAATTTATATTGAGTCTAGAAGATTAAGTGCATATCATGAAGTCATGGAATATTTTTACAGGGGCTTGGTACAAGATATTTGGATTGCATGATCACATTTTAATGACTAGATATTTACATGGTTATTCATTTTGGATTGAAAATGCTAGGAAGATTTTTGAAGAAAATAAACAAGGTATAACAATTGAAGTACATTGGTATGCAATATATACACACCAATTTAATGGCGTGGACAAGATAGAGATGGAAATAAAGAAATATATCAATAGAAAGATAAAAATAAAGGGTCAGAATATAAATCTTGAATGCAATGGCATCTTAAAATTAGAGCATGTTGACATACTTGTTTATGACTTCCATTTGACAAAGAGAGACACTCTTCTCTCTAGGACTATAGATATTATGAATAGTTCATTAAGATGGGAGTCTAGTGAACTTAGTCATAGATCTAGAAGAATTATGATATTTGAAATGTTGGGCATACATGAAGATTGAGACGATGCACTTGCTAATAATAAAGAATAATATGGGTCATTTACATCTTCATCCAATCATTCATCTAAAGATAATGTATATTTTGATGGTCTCTTAAAATCTATGAATGAATTTTAATAATTGTATCAAACATTTTATATATTTTTAAATAATATGGTGTTTGTATGATAACTCTAAGAAAATGTTTAAACTTACATATGGTATTCCATGAAGTTATGAATCATTTCTATGTTTCTTAGATTATATGATCTAGTTATGAATAATATAACATGATTTCTTAGTTTATTTTTGAATATGTATAATGTAAAAATATTTGTATTTGTGTTTGATTCAATGCAAATTGTTTTCATTTTTTATAACAAGTAAATGAAATATTTGGAAGTGATGTTGATTTTTAAATTATAGGGTGATATCTACATGTCCATATTTATTTTTTAGTGCTTGGATTGATAAATTAACCCTAAAGGAGTCAACATTTAAGGTTTTAAGGTTGATTTGATGGCTTTGTTTGCAAAAACACCAATTTTTTAAGCCATGGTTTTAAAAATATTGTAATTTTATGCTAGAAAAAAAGGTGCTCATAGCAAAACCACTTTTTCATTATGGGGTTGATTTTAAGATTTCAACAACAATGATACCAATTTTTAAGATCGTGGTTTCAAATATACCACTTTTTATTTTAAGGGTTTATTTAGAGTTTTGTTTGGAAACATTATGGGTTTTTAATGCTATGGTTGAAAAATGTTGTAAGTTTAGCCTCACCTAAAAGAGGTGTTATTGTAATGCCACTTTTAAATTCAAAGGTTGATTTTGACATTTTTACCTCAAAAACCATGGGTTTTTAGCACTAGAGTTCTCATTTTGATGTCATAGTTATCATCAAGTTGGTAATGATATTAATAAAAGAAACGATTACTTTCTTAAGCATATTCTTCCATGACGTTTACTCAAGATAATCCAAAGATAGTTGGGCTTATATTTGCACATAGATAAGGAAGTGAAAGAGTTAATTCTACAATTCATTGAGAATATAAGCATATACAAGTAAATACAACAAATTACTTAATCCTTTCATTTCTCACTATACATTTTGGCCCATGATTCTTGTTTAACACTTATMAAAATACAMCAATTCATTTAGCTRGCAATTTTCATCAAACACTTGATAAATAGTWCTAACAAAACATTCTTAATTATATTTGTTGGTAAAAACATCTTAGTGAAGATAAATAGAGGTCAACACATTGAATACACAAATAATATTTGTAGGTATATCATCCACTTCTACCAACAATTCCTATATAATAATAATAATAATAATCTATTTTTAAAGTCACGACCAAGACAAATACCAAATTAGTGTATGAGACCCCCTTCGCCCAGTGATTTGACTGTTAAAATCTACGAAAGTATACATACCCTACTCCCCTTTCGATTTGAACTGGTAATCTCTTAGGAAGATACACATGTCAGACGTCCTTTAACAAAATGAGATCAGTAAAATATTTATGTTAAGAAAATTACAAACAACCTTTATATTATTAAAAAAAAATAAGTTTTAAATGTTATATAACATATTCAAATCAATTAAGAAATTGAAAGAGCATTCATTTCCAAAATATAAGGTTAATATTAATAGTCAACGTATCTATTTGTTCAAGATTATAAAGAAAATAATTGCACGTATAGAATTGAAGTGTTAATGCATTATTCATTAGAATCTTATTGTTATGGTAATATAAAGTTAAATGAAGATATTTTAAGCTCCCTCCATGATAAAACCAAGAAAAAATTTGGATGAAAAAGGTTGAAGTTCAACTTACCAATCCACTCCAACTCGTCTTATCTCTAACTCGTTTTATCTCTAGTTAGCAACCAGTAACATTTCCTTACAATCTCCTAGTCTTTTCCAAACTCTTGGGAATCCATTATATTCATAGGAATAAGGAGTTTTTCCACCAAACATCCTCCATAATTCCTTATTTTTTATTTTAGTTAATTCTTAATTTTCCAAACCAAGGTGTTCACCTCTCTAATTTTTTATTATTTTTAACTTATTAATAATTTGATTATTCATTGTCTCCATGTAACATTTTAAGGATTTTTTTGGTTTATTAATTTTTTTTTTAATTACACAATCTTCAACTATGTTAAAAATTATTTTTTTAAGAAACACTATAAAAGTGGGTAACAATCTCACAAATTAACTCGAGCATGGGGTTAGTTAGACTTACCTCAATTTCACTCTAAATTTGGAAATATAGCTACGAATTAGGAACTAAGAATGTCGTTTTTTACCATGCACTACCTGATCATACCAATGAAGTATGATAACTCCCACAATAAATGTACTTAAAACATGTGCATGTCAATACCAACCTACCTAACTTCCTTATCTATATATCTAAGAAAACACCTTGTGTCTCTCTCTGAAGCTGAGTAGGCAAGTCGAAGTACATGATCCATGCATCTAAACATAATCTGATAATGTCTCACACTCATTTATTGGCAAGTTGGTTAGACACCACCCTGTGTATCAATTATTTATATATAACATAAACCAAATTATAATTCTCAAACTCACAAGTTATACATAGTATTTTTTTATGTCAAATACGTGCTATATGATTCTTTATGAATATCATTTATGCTCCAAAATTTTTTGTCAAATAAGAACAAAAATCTATTATACTCCAATAATCATAAATTTAAATAATAAAATCCATCACCTAATAAGAAAATCTATTATACTCTAATAATAATAGGTTTAAGTAATAAAATCCATCCCCTAATAAAAACCTAACAATTTCTTAGTATTAGATAATGTTAAATACATACACAAAGACTAAGATCCAAGCCAAACATACATATACAATAATATCTAAGCCAAACAAAATATTGATTCATGTCCCAAACATAAAGAACACCATACTAACTACACGCATCTTTATATTATTAAACCATGGTTATACAAACCATATTAAAATCTATTGAGTTGGTAGTGATTTGAAGCATAATGTTGTAATGCTTAAACGGTTTGGTGTAATGGAATTGGAGACGATACACCCACTCTTAAATGGTTTGGTGTAATGGAATTGGAGATGATACACCCACTTTTAATGTCTTTGTTTTCAAGAGGATACCATTTCCCTTGAAAATATCTCTTTAGTCTTTCCCTATATGTGAGTTTGTTTTTTTCCTCCTGGTAATATCTCAACGCCCCTTATGAATCCATATATTATACAACATGCATTTTTTCTTGGTGAGGCTCGAGAGCCATATCCCACTTGGTTTAATCAATCCACTTGGAAAACAATGCCACGTTGCACTTTCTTCTATGGACTTGTGACATTCTTAATACTTAAATCAATTTCGTCATGTTTATGAAAATGTTTATGAAAAGTGGATATGAACAATAGCATTCCCAGTTCTCTGATTCCTTCATTATTCTCGTATTGAGCAACATTCATTTGGCAAGGAATATGAATTAACATCCTAAGCACACAATTGAATGAAAAGGAAAACAATAAAATAATCATATATTAATTTTAATATTTCAAATAAAATCAATATATTGAATGTGTGACTTTAAATACTTCCAATAAAATGATACAAAATATACTAACAATTTAAATAAAATCATACAAAAATATTAAAATTTTAACCTAACTTAAATTTATAGTAACAAACCCACCACAATAAAACGTACTCTATTAGTTATATGCGTGAACTTTGAATAAAACGTACTCTATAAGTTATATGCGTGAACTTTGAATTGCAATTATTAATTGTGTTAGAAAATTGAATTTCTCTTATGCATATCAGACTTCCCTTTTAAACATTGTTTTACATGCTTAAACTAAATTGCCTATAAAGGTTATTCCTTCTATTTAGTCCAATTGTATCTTTGACAAGTTTTATGTTAATCTATTACTTTGAAGGATTACTGACTTATTCAACTTACAAGGTTATTGTTGTGAAATGTTCAATTCAAGCAATAACATAAACATAAACCATAAATTCTTAGCATTTTTTATTTTTTTTTCATTTCACTAAATTATATTATTTTCTTACAATATATTCAATGGATATCATGCATTCAAATATTACTTTTATAGAATATCATGAATTTAAAAATTACTTTGAAAGAATCAACAAAATATTATGCATTTAAAGATTACTTTGAAAGAATTGACAAAATAGATGATTCTGGCATATGGAGACTTCATCCTAGAACCCATTAGGAATTTTTATTCACAATTTTGTTTTTTCAAATTGTGAATAAATATTCCAATATTATGGGCTAACTAAATGCCCTATGGCATAGTAATTGAAAGACCTTTGAATCTCTTTAGTGGAAGAGTATCAAAATGTCATTTAAATTATTCCATGAATGTTTATTCTCTTCATAGGTTTGAATGATTGAACTATGCTTCTACATGAGCCCAAACTAATTTGGTGAAATGATAATGTAGAAAAAGATGACAGGAGTCCTCTTCTGTCGAGCGGCATAAGGCACAAATACTTGGGTCTGCATATCCATGCTTCAACATTCTGCCCCAAGTTAACACTCGGTTCTTCAGTATGAGCCAAAACAAAAGAATTCCTTTTAGTGGAATCTTAATTTTTTGAAACCACCATTCAACATTGTCTAGATTATTCCAAATCAAGGAATAGTAACTCAGTTTGGTATTGCATTGAACCCTTTCAAGATTATAGACCCAAAATAATGTTAGAAAAGTGGGTGTGCTCATTTAACCATAGACAATATAGCAATATTGTCACCCAACCACAGGCACGAATGCCACCCCCAAACACCATGATCTTGACAGAGAGAATAATTCCGATAGAAAATCAATAGCCAACTAAGGCTAATGCACCAAGCAAAGATAGCCAAAACTGATCAAAAAGTCCAACCCAGAAAGACTGAAATTACAGGTTGCAGTAACTACAGCTGCAACTGCTCTCCAGACTTGTGCACTATTGAATTTTTGTAGTGCGCACTATTGGATTTTTGTAGTTGCGAGTTGTGCGTGCCAAATGAGCTCTGGCACCCTATATTTATACTGCTCTCTTTAAGCTATCTTGGTTGACTTCTCTTTCTGGAGGCTAAAGACTCAATATAAAATATTCTATTTAACCGACTTCTCTTCTAGAGTTATGTCCAAGTCTTTTAGGATTTTTCTTGCTTCCAAGAATATTCTAATCTCATCAAAGGTCACAAGTGGAGGTTAATACATCCCATAGCTTCCATAATATCAACACTCCCTCCTAGCTAGGGAGGTATAAAAGGAAATGGTCTTGAGCACAAATAGATCATTAAACCAATAGCATCATCATAGCCACACAAACTATCTCATGATCAAATCACGAGCACCATCATCATTATCCAACTGGATAATCTCCATGACAATCAGTACAGTTTCATCCACAGTAGAACAGAAGTACATTATCTATCCATAACATTTGCATCAGAATACTATGCATTAATTTTACAGCGATACCAAAGTATGTGGATACTAACCAGTGAAAACATGAGTCTAAAATGAGTTGAATTCATCCACAGCGATTAGTATACAATTATTGTCCACAAACATAAAATCTCTACAACAGTCATATCATATGATATCAAACCTTCATCAAACAATATCATTTTCAGAGTTCAGATCCTTCTGGGCCATTCTTCCAC
Source organism: Picea sitchensis (assembly GCA_010110895.2). NCBI lineage: Eukaryota > Viridiplantae > Streptophyta > Pinopsida > Pinales > Pinaceae > Picea > Picea sitchensis. Next base: position 25,419 of record SNQJ01S0054151.1, read on the forward strand.
TCTCACATGAGATCTGGAATAACATCTTCCCTCATGTAGTAGAAACATCAACCATGGGCTATAGGACTATTCTTCCCAAGCATGGAAGAATAATTGTTCCCAATTCCTAATCCTAAATCCATTATTCACCTAATTGGAGCCCATTACCACAGCACTGTGGTGCAAACTGGATAGAATGAGTATGCCCTAAGATACATCCTGATTGTTGAACTTTGGACCATTCACCTAAGCTGGGGCCCATTCCTGGGCACTAAACATGCAACCCTAGAAGGAGAATGGAGTCTTCACCCCTAGGGAATGGTTGTCCATACCATTTCCTAAGGTAATCATTGTCACCGCACCAACCTCCAAAATAGACCATTCTTTGAAACTTCTCACAACTATGAACCCGGAAAGATGGTGATGAGTGGACCATTCACTTGACCTCTGAGGAGAGAGCAAGGAAGAATGATTGTCCTAGACCAAGACTCCCCACCATGCATAAAGGGAATCATTATCCTATGGTACATCAACAATCTAATAGACCATTTTCCATTCTGAAAATGAAAACATAAATCAATGATATATATATATATATATATATATATATATATATATATATATATATATATATATATATATATATATCAATTGCTCCCTCAGCTGGGGAGCCATCTCTTCCCTTTCAGCTAGAAAGGGATTTATCTCCATGTGCCCCAACTTGTCACCATTGAAATTTATACAGGTTATCTTTTGGACAAAAGTTTGTCAAAATATCTCTGTATTTATCATCTATGGAGATATATGAGGTTTCACTTCTCTTTCTGAACTGTGAGATAAGAAGTAGTATTTGATCTCAATGTGTTTTACGTGGAGTCATGAAACCTTGCAGGTGATAGGATATACAACTCCTAATTGTCCGCAGTATATTATGGTTGAATCACATTTGCACAGTCAAATAATCCAATCATCTTCCTCATACATACTACTTTTGTACACTTCATGCTGCGATGCTCTCTTCTTCTTACATTGTACTAAGTGTAGCCGAATTTTGTTTCTACTTCCCAAGATATCATAGTAGAGCCCAAGCTAAAACACATACATGAAGTACTCTTTCTATATACTGAATCCTACCCAATCTGAATATGTAAATCCATGAAGATGTATATCACTGAATTAAAATTTATATATTAAAACCATAGATTTAATACGATATATTTTAGAACATGCTTTGTAGCTATCCAATTCTCATGTCTCTGTTCCACCTGGAAATGGCTTAGGGTGTTTACACAAAAGAAAATATAAATTAAGGTATTTACCAAGTACATTAATGACCCAATCAATTTCAATATATGTAACATCCAACTCTGGCGCACTAAGAAAACTAATTATTTGAGGACAATTGCTCGCAAGAGATCTGGACTATTATGATAAGCGTTTTCCTTCATTTACTTGGTACATTAGAAGTTATATGGCCGGGATGTTTTACTACATTGAGTAAACTTAGACGGAGTCTTTAGCGGCTTCGGTTTCATTGAGTGTGCGGGGAGTTTGGACTGGAGGTCTGGCGGAGGCCCATCGGTGGAACCCTTTGGAGTCTGGATTGAGTCAGGGGGTGGGCTAATTGAGTTGTTTCATTTACAATGATATTGTTTTGTTTGATGATACGCTATTGATTTTACTTGATATATTATGCGACATGATCGACATGATGGTTGATGATGCGGGCGGATAAACGCGACGGACTCACATATGGAGTAAAGGGGGCCACACGATTTCCAGAGGGTGTTGAGGGAGAGGTGGACAACATCCTGCCATCACAGCACTCCGAAGTGGCACCAGTATTGGTTAACGATTACCTAGATTGAGGAGGATACGAATACGTGAAGTGACTGCGTGATCGCTCCGGTGATTCTAAAGAAGGCGGGGCCTTATTCCTTAGAAACCCCTTAGTCTCTCACAAGTTCCTGGCCAGTGTTGACTCCGAGAGGTTATAAGTCTGTCCGTCAAGCTGTGGAGAGTAGCACCCTTGGAACGCCGTGGTATCTGAAGAACCGCGTCAGCGCAAAAGAAAGAATCACCTGATTAAGTAGTGGCACCCTTGAACGTGAATTGCATCTGAAGACGTCGCCACGCCAAAATAAGCAGGCGAGTGGCACCCTTGGAGCACATAGTGCGTCACAGAGAACACGTCGCATAGATGAAATGATAATGAACCACCTAGATGACCCACAGACCTTCGCTTTGATAAGGTGCAAAATGAGAGGCTCCCCTAATTCCAGGTGGTGCCTATTCAAAGTCAAAGCCTAGAATTTAAAACATCTAAGACTAAAGTTTTGGCGCCCTAAGAAGATCCTACAAAGGTAAGCCTAGGTAAAGCTAAGAGCCATTATTGGCCGGTTAAGTCTCTGCACTAAAATTAAAGGTGATAAAGGGATAAAATTAAGGGTGAATACGGGGTTTTTAAGGTTTTAAAGAAGGTGGAATTTTTTAAAGGGTGGGAGTATAGTGTAGGCTTTTTAAATGGTTATTGAAAGAGACTATTGGTAGCATTTATCATTTGGGTGAAATGAATAAAATAATATATATATATATATATATATATATATATATATATATATATATATATATATATATATATATATATATATATATAAAATAAAATAAATAATTAATAAAGATAAAGGAATAATGGAATATGAATAAAGAGAGATAAAAGGAAATAAAGTAGGGAGCTTGTGATAAAGGGGCTTAAAAGATGGAAGTGGGGACATGAGATTAAAAGAAATAAAGGGATCGACGTTTAGGGTTACTAAAGGTTGAGAACTTCATTTTAGGAGAGTGATTAAAAGCATGAGGGGAGGGATCTAGGAACCCAGGAATATTTAAGGGTGATTTTGGGGAAATTGAGGGAATTTAGTCTTTAATTGATAAAGATTTAATTATTGGAGACCAGGGATGGAGTGACACTTGGACCATGAATTTTTAGAGGTTTGTCCTTAAAAATTAATTAATTGATAATTAGGAAGTAAATTGGGTCTCATTTTTTTCTATAAAGGAAAGGGAAAAGGGGATGAGCAGTTAGCAAAAATGAATTCACAGTATTTGCCAGATTAATAGTTGTGGATTTTCTTGTAGGAAGTTTAGTGTATCGGTGTGTGGGAGTGAAGTAGCTCGGTAGTGGAGGTAATTTGGGGCAATGAATCTATCTTTGGTTCTTATTATGGCGGCCCCTTTGCGGCTCGGGGAGGCTAAGGCCAGTACCTAAACGTTTGGGAGGAGTAGAGTGAGCTAACCTTTCATGATTCGGCCGAGTGAGAGATGACAGGAGCACGGGACCAGCCTTGAATGTGAGGGCACGATCTCCGATGTAGTGAGTGGCTAAGCTATAGTTTTAATTACAGCAAAATTGTTTAAAAATGGATAGTGAAATTGTTTCTAATGTCTTGCTAAAAAAAAACATTATACGATTCATCCCGATATACGTTTTAATCCTGCTTATTTACATTGTTAAAATCTTTTTACTGCGATCGTAAGGTATGAATTTTATTTTATTTTTCTAAATCCATGGCGAAATGGAGGAGGATACCATTGCGCTGCCAACACCTTCTCTCTCATTATGTTGTGTTCTTTTTCTAAAATCTTGTGTTTATCTCGCCGGAGGTTACAACGTGGATTCGCGCCCGTGAACTCTGCAATCTCTTCTGCGTTGTTGATCCACTTAGTGTGGCGATGGCCCAAAACTTCTCTTCCAATGGGGGTTTAAAATCCCTACGTTTTTTTGAAATTGATTTTTCTGTTATTTTAAAATAGAATTCGAGTTTTTTGAAGGTATTTGCATTTCTTGGGTTAATGGATTAGCCATGCTGCTTCTCTGTGTTTATCCTTTTAACCCTTTATATTTGGTTCTTTGTCATTATGCCGTTAGGATTGGATTTTACGAGTGAGTTAAAGGAGAATGGTACCGCACGAAAAATGCCCACATCATCTGCTCTTTTAGTTTTCTTTGTGGTTTTGTTACTGGTGCAAATCATGGGAATATCCACATAGAATGTGTCCACCTCGTCCTCTGTATTTTTGGTTGGCCTTCTCTGCGCGCGAAGGTTTTCCACGTGAACTAGACACCTTCCCTGCCGCAAATTTTTGTGGCTTGTCTCTCGGTGGATTGGAGGAGGAGATCCTCACGATTCTGACCCGATTCGCTGAAATGTTTTGTGTTATACCTCTCTACCTTGGGCATGTTACCCACTCTGTGATTCAGCGAAGGATACCCCACCCCGTTTGGCCTTAAACTCTGTAAGTTTGGTGTGTAAATTCTGCGCGATCTTGGGGAAGAGATTCTCCGCGTCTGCCTAAATTCCGGTGCATGGAAGAACCTCCTACAGGCGTTGGCCATTGGGAAGCTGCAAATTGATGGCTGCATGTTGTTCGGATACTTGCCTTGATCGCTGCCCAATTTCAATTCGTTTCCTGATATTTTTCCATCTGGTAATGCCTGTTGTCATCCGCCGAATTAAGGCTACGTGATCGGTGGAGTAAGTCCGCATTTATGGAATTTAATGACCTGTTCTGATGATTTTTATGCGGTGGAGTAGAGAAATTGCTAATGCCCCTTTAGTTCATATAAACCTCGCTTCTCTCGTCTATTTGGAGAACTCTTGTTTAATTTGCCTTTCTTAAATTATGTTCATAACCGGGCTTGGTTGGCCATTTGATTGCCTTTAGTTTTCCGACATACTCCTTAATTATTCAGGAATGTACATGCATCAGCCCATTATTTTTATATATTTCAAGATTACCATGAATTAATATTTATTAGTTTATTAAAATTAAGAGTTCAATTTAAAGGTGTTATAATTAATTAATTCGAGAATGTGATTTAGAGATTCTCATCACATAACTTTTATTATTCAAGATTTTTATGGACGAACCTCCAAGGTCAATTATAAACAACCTACATTTTATTTAGTAGCATTATATATGTTCCAACATATTTCATCTTAACTTGGACAAGAAATTCTTGTGTTCAATAATCTCGCTAATCTTTATTTTATGAGGCAAGTCGTTTTTATTGTAGTCCTTTGTAGTTGGTCGACTAGCTTGAAGCGTATATATTCTACAACAAACCTATAAATATATATATTCTATAATGTATGCATATTAACTATTAAAATATATATATAACAGTTTAATATACCAATCAGAAGTGTATATATTCTATACTTATAGGCATAGAATGCAGATAATTACATTATATAGGTTTGCTAAAAGTTCTTAAGACATGGTAGTATCAAGGTTATTAAAGTGTTTAATGTGAATTTAATATTTGTTCTGTATTCGATAATTTACCTTATTATATTATCTTGAAAGGATGTCCTTCCTAAATTTTCGTCATTTTAATATGGTTATCTTACCTATTGCCCTTTTTAATATGTGAGGGTATTGTAAATTTTCCATATGGAGTTACTTGTTTATTGATGTATTTAATTGCCAATTATAATTACCAAGATGTGATATTTAACCATCTTTATAAAGGGCCCCTTTTAAAACAACATTTTGGAAATGAATGTTATTTTAATATGGTAATTATGATATCTTGTCATTTTAATTAGGATGGTTTATTGATATATTCAGATATGATGGAAATTTTAATTTAGGTGAAGGAAAAGGTTATGGCATACTACCAATATGTCAGTGAATATTGTTTATAGATTTGCAATTTTAATGTATTGTTGAAATAGGGAATTGTGTTTTCTACCTTATAAACAAGATGTCAAGATTAGAGTTTAGTGATATGACCATTATTTTGTTTCCAATATTTGTAATTAGAAAGTATGACATGGTTATCTTGTTGTGATGTTGATGTAGTCTCTTGACATTGTTGAGACATACTGAGTGGAATGCCCAGATTTATATGCATTAAACTACTCAGAGTTAGTAAAAAGGGCTGATGATTCCTTGAACAATGTCAAACTTGGGTGTTCGTCGTCAGAATCCTTGTCACGCACCTTACGTAAGGGGCACGATCGTACCTCTTATTTATGCCGTAATTGATTTATTCAGTTGGTTGCTTGGTATTCTTGTGTCGAGCGAGATGTAGACACCTCCATGTTCCTCAGGCAGTCGCTTGACCACAAGAGACCAAATGGATTTAAAATCCCGGTAGGAACATGGGCTTGGCGTTGCTTATATGTCAATGTGGAGAGTCCTAATACCATTACTTGAGGTAGAGATAGTACGGGAGAATTGATCGTATTTAAGCGGTCGGTTTTACCTTGCATTATGAACATCATTTATGCACTGCGTGGATGCGTGTAGAGTAAATCTGAGAAGTCATCTTCTTATGTTTTATCCCTAGTTGCATAGTATTAGAGTAGAGTAAATTGGCTGAGTCTAATAGGTTGTGTGTTGTTGTTTCCTTGTACACTGCGCACCGCACTTCGAAAACAAAAATTTGCGCTATTATTGGGTGGTTGTAGCCATTAGCGAAGGTTGAATTACATATAGGTATCGGCCAGGTTAGGCCCAGCGACGAGAGATTCCTAGGATTTAAGATTTGACGTATTGGTGTACACTATTTGCTGATTGGTTTTGCCCATGCATGTGTAGGTAATCATGGTTAGAAGGGCCTTGGCCAGTGTGAAGTGCTAGGGGAAGCGTAGCGCCTCGGCGACATCAACTGAGGTCTAACCCGAGGGAAGCCGAGGTCCCTTGGATAGGAGCGGATACAGGTTGCCGTCGTAGAGGATGATTAGGATCTCCGGTGCGTATGCGGCGTTGATGTCAGTTAGGCGAAGAAGATGAGGGCAGTGACCTGCGAGAGTTTCACGGGCAGAGCGAATTCTGAAACATTCACCATGAACTTCGAGAAGGTAAGTTCGAGAGTTCTTTGGAGCCGGATAGTAGCGACCCGAGGCATGGATTGGAAGCGATGTACTTTGCGCCGACTATACCTCAACATGTGGAAGATGCTTATATAGTCTTTCAACTGAATTGGAGCGCTCTTCTATGGTGGAGATACTCCTGCCGTGAAAACTAAACATGGCTAGATTGAAGGCGTAAAGGCTATTCAAAGAGCAGTTACGGGAGAATATCTTCACGGGAATTCCGGTGAAATCGATCAATGGAGTTCCAGCAACGTTCTGACAGGGGAGAATTGATGCGGTAAAGACGCGTTTATGGAACTACCGGTGCTTGCTCCGCGTCGAAGATCTTTGAAGCTCGAAGTCAACGGAGTTACGATATTTAGCCTTAGCGGCGGCCTAGGCAAAGGTTAGGATTACGATGCCTCAAACCTTACCGCGATGCTATCAAAAGACCCTCACAAAAGCGGAAGGAGGAGCTGCTCGAGAGTCGGACCAGGACTCGTGAACCTACCGGGGCGAGGTTCATCTGGAGCGGCGTACGGACACCACGATGAAGACATCTGGGATATAAATGATTTCTAGAGAGGATCACTTTTGCCACACTGGCGGCGCCTACGGCGTGAACGCAAAGGGAACCTGGCCGGTAAAGCCGCGATTATAAGCTGGCGTAACGATTTAGGCTTATTGTGAGCGGACGAAGGTTCGAGGCGATGAATTGTCATATTCACCAGATTTACCCGGAACTGAAGTAGAAGAAGTGTTGGGCGTGTAGGGAGGCGCACTACCGGTAGCAGTATCTGTGGAAGGGCCGAGCATTAGGATGTTAAGAACCTACGGTGGGAGATATGGGCGGAGCCCTTCCAGGTTCATCGTGGTGAATGAAAACGCGAGGCGGAACACCTAGTCTGATTACCGAGATGGCGAATCTTACATGTTGACCCGGAACCCTTGAAGTATTTTGATGAGCCAGTGCTCACGAGAGTTTTATTTACAGTGCGGTCATAAAGAAAAGTTAAAGGTAAAGGCGATTCCGAACAGAGCGAGTTTATCTTATTGGGAGATGGCCGGGAGCCAAAAGCAAGGTGGAGAAAGGTTGCAGGCATTGCCCTTAACAGGAGAGTTTGTCCGCGAGGGTCAGCATGCGTGTGATCTTAGGATCTTATGGCATTATGATGAAACATGGATTGGTCCAGAATCGCATGAAGTGATACTCTCAAGCTATGGAGGCGAAAGTGATTGGAAACGAGTGGAAGTAGTGAAGGACATAGGCGTACGTGTGATAGTAGGGCGGAACGGGGGTATCCGGGGTTGTATGTCTTGCTTGATTACAAGGAAGAGTATGTGCAGGGGTGCAAGATTTATCTGATCCTTGGCTAAGCGAAAGGGAATTGAAAGCGGAAGGTCTAGAACACCTTCATGTGGTGAGAGTTTTTGCGGACGTATTCCCGGAGGAGTTGCTTGGGATGCATGAGAGAATTGGATTTTATATAGACACAGGCGGGGACTTAGCAGATGGCGAGAGCGCCCTTGCTCCGGTGTCGACCGGGTTGCAAAAGGGAAGTTAAAAATGCAAAGCTGAAGGGTTGTTGGACCTAGAGTTGATACATCCTAGTGTATCCGTCAGGAATTTTGTTATTTTCATATTGGAGAAGGATGGATCGTGGAGGCTTTGCATTGACTATCATCAATTGAAACAGAGGCTACGATCAAGAATCGGTACCCTTACCAAGAATTGTGATCGTGCAGTCGGATGAAGGTCTGACGGTGTTCTAAGATCGATTCTGATTAAGGTATCACCGGTTATGGATCAAGGAGGTTGATGTCCCTAAGACCGCTTTCAAAAAAAAATTTGGACATTACGAATTCTTTATTTTCTGCGTTTGGGTGACAAGCGCCCGGTGTATGAGCTTGATGAGCAGGGGTGTTCCGCGAAAATTATTTGGACAAGTTTGTCAAGTATTCATTAACGATATTTTGATCTACTCTCAAATGACGGAGGAGCACTTACGCTTGGTACTATAGTTTCTTTGAGAGAACAAATTGTTTGGTAAACTGTCGAAATGATCTTTTTGGGCATGTCATCTCCAGTGAAGATATGGCCATTAGATCCGATAAAAGGTTGAGGCTATTATGAATGGCCCGCGCCCGGCCGAATATCACGAAATTAATGTAGTTTGCGGTTTAGCGGGATACTCACCATTGGTTTAGCCGAAGGATTTTTGAAGATTCGCGGAGTCCGATCACGGAGTTCGCGAGGAAGAAAACAGAAATTTGCTTGGGCCGGAGAAATGCTTGGAAGCATTTAGGAGGCTTAAGGAAGTGTTGACAACAATCATTTCAAAGGTCCACTGACATGGACTTAAGACTTCTTGGTATGCAGCGCATCAAAGGAAGGTTTAAAATTAGATCTTGATACAGGCCGGACGAGTGATTACTTACATTTAGAAATTAAGAAGGCATGAGGGAAACTACATAGCCTTATGATTTGGAGTTTTTTTAGCCATCGTTTATGCCTTGGAAGGTTTGGAACACTACTGTATAGGATGAAAATTCAGATTAAAGGCGGTGATCATTGTGGACTACAACGCATTTTCACATGGCGGAGCAGCTAGCGACAACGGCGTTGAAATTCGGAATTATATGAAGTGACCGAAGTTACTTACATAAAGGGCTTGATTGAGCCAGAATTGGGATGCTTTACAGGTCGAATTGCGCATCTTTCGATGTTGCCTCTTCAATGAATCCTCATTGAAGATTTTCCTCTTCTGGTAATGATGGTTAGGTACAAAGGAAGTCGAGGATTTTATTAGACAAACACTTACTATGATGGAGTACCCACAATATAGAGGATTTTACAGCGGCTGATGGTTTTATTAAGGATTTAGAGGTCAGTTTATTTACCTCCAAGCGGCGGGTTGAGGATGATGATCTGGCTGAGGCTCATAGAGCCGGTTACTCCGCAGATTCACGAAGATGAGGCAGACCAATATGGTACTATACAGGAAGTGAATGAAGTCTGACATAGTCAACTTGTGGCTAAGATATCACCGAGTGTAAACCGAAGATAAAGGAACGCAGAGCCGCGACGGGATTACTACAACTGCATTAGGAGTCGAGATAGAAATTCATCTCGATGGATTTTTTATTTGTTGGATTACCACTACTTAGCAAAGGAATACGGCTCGTTTATGGTTTGACACTCGACCGAGTACTCCGCTGTCCGGTCGTCGACGTATGGAACGCGACATGGCGAGAGTTTTCATGGTGAAGTTGTGAGGTGCATGGCATACTAGAGGTGCCATATCCGATCGAGGATGGGGTGTTTTCTTTGGAGCCCGATTTTGGGCCGAGTTTCCAAAGGCCTTGGAAATCAACTAAACTTCGTCTGGCGTATGTGAGGAAATTTGTGGATAAAGAATGCGGTAGAGCGAACCAAATATGGGAATACATGTGCATATGCGTGATGGATAACAAAAGCGTTGGGAGGAATTCTGCCTCTAGTAGTTGCTTATAACTCTTGATTCTGAGGAGGCACCATTAATATGGCCTTTACGAGTTTCTTTATAGGCGGCCAAAATTAGCAGGATTTAGGATGACTTGAGATGAGGAGTCTGAGTAGGACCCGAGTGATCAAGGAATGGAAACAAATGAAACCACTTAAGACAAAGGATAAAAGTAAAACCCGGAAGGGTATATATACAATAAGGTGTTAAAGTGAATTCGAATTATTGTCCGGAGTCTTCTTGCAAAGATAAAAGAACCGCATAGAGTTGATCAAGTTTGAAGGAGATACACTCCTCTCACAGTTGCATTAGGACCTTTCAAGTTGTGGAAGGGGCCGTAGCCTATATGAGCGCTAGCGCCACTGATTCTTTGAGGCATATACCGCGATATTTTCATATGCTCAGTTTGGGAATCACATTATGTAGGTGATCCTACACGCGTGATTGACATGAGTTCCTTACGGTATCCCGGACTGAGGGGCGCTCCGCAGGTGAAATTTAGTCCGCATTTTAGATCATCAGCGCTCAGCCGGTCTGACGTCAAACCCGATAGATCGAGGTTAAAGGTCCGATGGGAACCCGATTTATAATCCGCCTTTCGACAACTTTAGGAGGATACATATGATATCATGATGAATTTCCACTTTTATTTTATAGATGAACTTACTTAATCATGGCATTTTGATATTATGGTACATTTATTTGGCATTTATACGAGGAGAAACTTGGTGAGGTTTTATATACCAAGAAGAAGTGTATATAACATCCAGCCGGATGCACCCTAAAACTTATTTCTTTAGGGGCCTTGCACCATAAGTAGTTGCGTTATGATGATAAAACATTTCCTTCATTACATGGTGTGTTAGAAGTTATATGGCGGATATTTTACTACATTGAAGTGTAGGCAGTCGCGCTGGCTTCAGTTTCATTGATTAATGCGAGTTTGGACTGGAGGATCACGAGAGGCATCGGTGGAACTCCCTTAGTCTCCGGATTGAGTCAGGGAGAGAGCTATTTGGGTTGATTTATTTAACATGATATTTATTGATTTATGATATGTATACTTTTTGATTTTGCCAATATATTGCTTCGACGCGGTCGACATGATGGACGGTGATCTCTGGCGGTATGATAGCTTGCCGACCGAGACTCACATATGGAGTAAAAGAGAGGCCACACCGCGAGTTCTAGAGATTGAGAGGTGTGGGCCAGCCCGACCACTCCCACCGACCTACTATCACTCCTACTGTGGCTCAGGCTGTAGGTTAACGATTGCTGCCTAGTTCGAGGAGGATAAATCTGCGTGAGAGAAAACTTCTGACGATCGCTCCGCGATGATTCTAAGAGTGCGCAATAAAGGTGGGAGCCTTATTCCTTAGAGCCATAGTCTCCCACAAGTTCCACTGGCGGAGTGTTGACTCCGAGGGGGTTATAAGAGTCTACCAATCTACATCAAGCCGGTGATGGCACCCAGAATTGCGTGAATTTGCATCACGAGAGGAGACGCACGTCGGCATAAAGAGAATCACCGATTAGGCGGTAGCTGGCACCTGAGAGGCAAGCGAAGCCATTAAGCGCCCTTGGAGCCGTAGTGCGTCTTTGAAGGAGCACTTGTCGCATGGATGATGATGATGAGACCACCCTAGATGACCCTAGACCTTAAGCGCTTTGATAAAAGATTCTTAAAAGCGGCTCCCTAATTAGAGTTGATTGCCTATTCCAAATTAGAATTTCTAGAATTAAAACATCTCACAAGACAAATTTTGGCAATACCCTGAAAGATCCCGCAACAAAATAAACCTAGAGGCGTAAACTAGAAACCACCTCCACATTAGTAATAGGGTTAGATGCACTAAGAGGTAAAAGGTGATGAGAGGGATAAATTAATTGGACACCCAGGGGTTTTAAATTTTAAAGAAGAATTCAAATTATTAAAGAGTGGGAGTCTGAGGTGAGCTTTTTAAATGGTGTGAAAGAGACTATTAAACACATTTTATCATTTTAGGTAAATATATATATATATATATATATATATATATATATATATATATATATACTTATATATATATATATATATAAAATAAATAAATAATTAATAAGAAATAAAATAATAGAAATAATAATAAAAAAAAAAAAAAAATGAGAGCGATTAAAGGCTTAATAATGTAAAGTGGGAGACATAGGGTAAAAGCAAAAGGAATCAGCATTTAAAGAGTTACTAAAAATCAGAGCTTCATTTTAGGATGTTATTAAAAGCATGAGAGGGATCTAGGAACCCTAGGAGATATTTAAGGAGGCGGCGATTTTGGGGGAGTGAGAATTTAGTCTTTTAATTATTAAAAGGAATTTAATTATTGGAGAACCCTAGGGATGGGAGACACTTGGGCCAATTTTTTAGAGGTTTGTCATAAAAAAATTAATTAATTGATAATTACAGGAGGAAAGTATGTGGGTCTCATTTTTCCTATAAAGAAAGGGGAAAGGAGGAAAAGGGGATGAATGGTTAAAGTAGCGTTATTTCTTGAGATTAGTTTTGTGGATTTTTCTTGTGAGGAGGAGTTAGGTGTATCTCGGTGTGTAGGAGTGAGTAGCTCGGTAGGTAGGCGGTAAAGGCCTTCAATTATCTAGTTCTTATGTGAAGCTGCATTTCGAGGGCTAAGGGGAAGCCCAGTACCTAAGCGTTTATTGGGAAGATGCAGAATTGAGCCTTGCAAATTGTGGCCAGAGGCTGACAAGTGGGACAAGCCTTGGTGGGACGTCTCCGAAGTGGGAGAGTGGCTAAGGTATGATTTTAATTACAGCAGAATTGTTTAAAAGGGTTAGTGAAATTGTTTATGATGTCTTGCAAAAAAACATTACATGCGATTCATCCCTAATAGCGATTTTAATCTACTACATTTTATTTATTTAAATCTTTTTAGCGATGCGTGGTGTAATTTTATTATTTTATTTTCTAAATCCATTAGGCCGAGAATGGAGGAGGAGGAGGATACCCTTGCGTTGCCAACACCTTCTCTCTCGTTCTGTTGTGTTCTTTATCTATGAAATCTTGTGTTTATCTCGTAGGAGGTTACCCCGCGGGTTCACGCCCGTGAACTCTGAAATCTCTTCTGCGTGTTGATCCACTCAGTGTAGCGATGGCCCAAAACTTCTCTGCCAATTGGGGTTTAAAATCCTTGCGTTTTTTTTTTCTTTCGATGAGATTTTCTCCAGCGTTTTGTTTTTAAAGGTAAATTCCTACAGGTTTTGAAGATTAAATTGCGTTTCTTAGGTTAATGGATGCCTCGCATACACTACCTTCTCACAATGTTGCTTTTAACCACCATATTTAGTTCTTTGTCATTATGCATTTAGAGTTAGTTTACAGGTGGAGTTGGGAGAGATAGGTACGCCGCAGCATACATCATCTGCTCTTTTAGTTTTCTTTGTGGTTTTGTTACTGGTGCAAATCGTGGGAAATACCCACGCAGAATGCGTCCACCTCATCCTCTGTATTTGGGGTTGGCACTTCTCTCGCGAAGGTTACCGCATTAGACTAAGACACCTTCCACATGAAGTCCCTACGCTTGGCTTGTCTCGATAGTTAAGGAGGAGGAGATCCTCCGCAGTTCGACCCAATTAGATTTAAGGGGTACACTGTCATTATACCTCTCTGCCTTGGGCATGTTACCCACTCTACGATTCAGCGGAGGATACCCCACCCCGTCGGGCCTTTAAGCCTGTAAGTTGGGAGTGTAAATTCTAGGCGATTTTGGGGAAGAGATTCTCTGCGCCTGCCTAATTTTTCCGGTGCGTGGAAGAACCTCCTACAGGCGTTGGCCATTGGGAAGCTACAAATTGATGGCTGCATGTTGTTCGGATACTTGCCTTGATAGCTGCCCAATTCTTTTCGTTCCTGATTTTTTCCATCTGGTAATGCCTGTTGTCATCCGCCGAATTAAGGCTACGTGATCGGTGGAGTAAGTCCGCATTTATGGAATTTAATGACCTGTTCTGATGCTTTTTATGTGGTGGAGTAGAGCAATTGCTAATTCCCCTTTAGTTCATATAAACCTCGCTTCTCTCGTCTATTTGGAGAACTCTTGTTTAATTTTCCTTTCTTAAATTATGTTCATAACTGGGCTTGGTTGGCCATTTAATTGCCTTTAGTTTTCCGACATACTCCTTAAATATTCAGAAACGTACATGCATCAACCCATTATTTTTATATATTTCAAGATTACCATAATTAATATTCAATGGTTGTTAAAATTAAGAGATTCTCAATTTAAAAGTGTTATAATTAATTAATTCGAGAATGTGATTTAGAGATTCTCATCACATACCCTTTATTATTCAAGATTTTATGGATGCACCTCCAAGGTCAATTTCAAACAACCTACCTTTTATTTAGCAAGGTATATATGTTCCAAAATATATCATCTTAACTTGGACAAGAAATTCTTGTGTTCAATAATCTCGCTAATCTTTATTTTATGAGGCAAGTCGTTTTTATTGTAGTCCTTTGTAGTTGGTCGACTAGCTTGAAGCGTATATATTCTACAGCAAACCTATAAATATATATATTCTATAAATATATATGCATATTAACTTGTTAAAAGAATATATGTCAAAGTTAATATGCCAATCAGAAGTGTATATATTCTATACTTATAGGCATAGAATCTGGAATAATTACATTATATAGGTTGCTAAAAGTTCTTAAAAACATGGTAGCAACATGGTTATTGAAGTATTTAACATGAATTTAATATTTGTTACGTATTCGATAATTTACCTTATTATATTATCTTGAAAGGATGTCCTTCTAAATTGTCGTCATTTTAATATGGTTATCTTACCTATTGCCCTTTTTAATATGTGAGGGTATTGTAAATTTTCCATATGGAGTTACTTGTTTATTGATGTATTTAATTATGATGTAATTACCAAGATGTGATATTTAACCATCTTTATAAAGGGCCCCTTTTAAAACATTGTTTTAAATAATGTCATTTAAAATAGGGTAATTATGATATCTTGTCATTTTAATTAGGATAGTTTTATTGATATATTCAGATACCAATTGGAAATTTTAATTTTAGGTGGGAAGAGGGAAAAGGTTATGGCAGCCTGTCTCGAGTATTATTTATAGATTAAGCAGTTGTAATGTATTGTTGAATTAGGAAATTGTGTTTTTCTACCTTATAACCAAGATGGCTAGATTAGAGTTGAAGCATATGACCATTATTTGTTTCAATGTTGTTGTAATTAGAAGGGAGATGATGTGGTTATCTTGTTGTGATGTTGATGTAGTCTCTTGACGTTACGGTAGGACATGCTACGATTGGAATGTTAGGGTTTATATGCATTGTTAAATTACTCGGGTTTGTAATAAGGGTTGTTGTTTCATTTAAATAATGTGGAGTTTAGGTTGTTGTAGTCCTCTTATCACGTGCCATTCCGTAAGGGGCGTATTTTTTTCTTCTTATTTACGTTGTACTTTATTGTATTGAGTTAGTTGCTTGGTGTGTTGTATCGGGTGGGATGTAGACTCCATATTTCCTCGAGCGATCCTTGACCACAGGACCTTAAATGGATTTAAAATCGATTAGGAACACAGGCAGCGTTATATGTCTTGGAAGTCCACAACCATTTGTAGGGTAGAATGAATCGGTCGTATTTAGCGGTCAGTTTTACCTTGTCGTGTGAACACATCATTTATGCATGTGGATTTGGTGCATGCATCCACCGGTCATCTTCTTATGTTATCCTAAGTTGATGATATTAAAATTAGAGTCAGTTGGCCAGCGAGGAGTCTAATAGGTTGTGTGTTGTTGTTTCCTTGTACACCTTTTACACTTCAAAACAAAAAATTTGCACCTATTATTGGAGTGGTTGTCATAATGAGGCGGTTCATTACAATATAGGTATGAGTCTATTGGATCAGAGTCTAAGCCTCTTACTTTTATTATATCTATGGCCATAGGAGTGTCCACGGATTTGCAATCCATCATTCAAAATTTATGAAGAATCTTCAACGCATACTTTCCTTGTCAAAGGAATACTTCACCATGCTTTTACATACTTCTAGTCCCAAGTAATAATGCACGATGAGTTATTTCATATGTCGAACTTCAGGCTAGTTCCTTCGCACTAGGTGATGAGAGACTCTTCACCTTCGAGGAATAAATCTTTGACGCTATAGCGATTAGAATCATAGGTGCGTTGTCCACGACTTTGTAATAGAAGTTTGGATCTGCATGACTCTTGGAGAACCAAGTCTTGATACGTAGTTATCTATCGCGGCGTACTACCAAGATCTTGGAGCTTGCTGGAGTCCATACATGGCTTTATTTAATATGAAAACATGAGTGTCTCTGGAATGTACTTCAAATCCTAGAGGTTGTTCAGTTTATAAATTTTCTTTGATTATCACAGTATCCACAAATTTGGTCATTTGTGATGATGTCATGATGATGTTATGATGATGAGAAATCAACCTCTTCACTAAGAACACTCTGAAAGTTACAGTTGTCTTTTTTCCAGAATTCACACTTTGAAGAATCTTCGTAGGCTACTCATATATCCACCTACGAGAATGCATGTTTCTCCTGCAGGCTACATTAAGCTGGGTTGTGAACTTCTCGCACTGTACTTATTGTTAGGGTGTGAACATGCTTTTAAAGGGAAAAAAGATAAAGATCCTCAAACCTTCCTAGAAGGAATCTTCTAGAAGAATTGAGAGTTAACTTCAGTGATAAAAGGATTTATTCAAGTACTAGCATTCGGATATCTTAGGATCATTCCTATCAAGTAACTAATCTATCTTCTCCTATATATTGAGGGAGATTTCTCATGGAAAGGTTAAGTGAAGTTGAGAGAAACTAACAAGTTAGCTAGAAGTTGATTATGGGAATTGAATTACAGGTATGGAGGATTGATGCTGCCAGTGACAGAGGACAGCAGTAAAGGTCATCAAGAGTAGTTGATTTTCTTCATGCATGAGCAAATTAGTAGTAATGCTCGAGGCTAGAAATACATTGAGAGGAGACCTATGACATCAAGGAGCTTAGGTTGTAAGTTTCTCTTTCAATTAATGCTATCTGATTGATGGCTCTTTCCCATAAAGTCGTTCTTACTTTATTATGTAATTCTTTGATCATATGTATAGTTTAGCTATTGGACATATTATGCTTTCCACTTTGGTTGGTTTGTCTTTGTTTTTGATGCCATACAAAATTTGGAAATGAAACAAAAGGAACCATGAGGACAAGGAAAGCTGATCACAAGGGTACATATCTCCTTCGCTTCAATTTAATTCAATATTAGTTAGATCTAGGGAAAGCGGTATATTCATCATTTGTGTTGTTCTAGATCGAGGTGGATATAGGATCGGTTAGGTATAGCACTTCACAGTTATCCTCTTTCTAGCCTCCATTGAAAAGTTGTCTTTACATCCATTTGATATAAAATCCATCCCATGGAAGCAACAAGAGACATAATGGCTCTAATATAAGTATATCTGGAAGCATGAGCAAAAGTCTCGTCGCCAATCTTCTCCCTCCTTACGGGAGAACCCTCTACTTCTATGAAGACCTTTCTTTTTATTTGTCGGCGCTTCCCTCTCATGTTTGATCACTTATAAGATACATTTGGAAGTTACTACTTATTTTTCTTTGGGTCTAGGAACAATTTCCCACGCATCATTTTTCATGATGGAATAGTGTTATTTTGTCATGGATTCCTTCCATTGTTTCTTACAGGCTACCTCTTTGTTGGTGAGTTCTTCATTTTACTTGTCCTTTTCATACATTTTGCATAGTTGGAGAATCTTTTGGGATTTTTCTTTCTCTGAAGGTTCCACTTAGTGCATAGTTGGAGAATCTTTTGGGATTTTTTCTTTCTTTGAAGGTTCCACTTGGGGCTTTGAGTCTTTCTGCTTCTTGTAGAGTAGCTTCAAGCTAGGCTGGACATTTCCTAGTTTTGGGTATATTTATTGATTCAATAGGTTCACATGGTTGCATCAGATGATCAATTTGTTTTTTTTCTTCATTTTGACTTTCTGGAAGACACGTGCTTTCTTCTAGGCTCTTCATGCTCTTCTTCTATAGTTTCTTCTATGGATTTCTTGAAATCCATATTTTCATTGAAGTTTACGTCTCTACTGACTTCAAACTTATGTTGTTCTGGGATATATATTTTGTAGGCTTTGGATGATTCACTGCATCCCACAAATATGCCCTTCTTTCCTAAGGGTTCCAGTTTCTTCCTTTTATGCTTGTGGATGTGAATGTAAACAGGGAATCCAAAGATTATTAAGTGTTCCACATTAGGTTTCTTTCCTAAGAAGGATTCTTCTAGAGTCATATCCTTCAATATGCAGTGAGGACTTATGTTCTGAACATATATTGTTGTCATGGCTTCTTCTCCCCACAAATACTTAGATAAACCTTGATCGTTCATTAGTTCCTTCACAGTTTCTTCAATAGATCTATTCTTCCTTTCTTCTACACCATTTTGTCCAAGATTATAAGGGACAATTATCTCCCTCCTAACCCCCGTCGATTTGGAAAAGGAAAAAAATTATTTGGATGTGTATTCTCCTCCATTATCTGTTCTGAAGGTCTTGATTTTCTTATTTGTGAGGTTCTCTATTTCTGCTTTGAATTCTTGAAACTTGTTGAAAACTTCGTCATTTTCCTTCAAAATATATAACCAAGTCTTTCTTGAGTAATCATCTATGAATATTACATAATAAATAGAGCCTCCTAGAGATTCGACTAACATTGGACCACAAACATATGAATGTATTAGATCTAAGAATTCCTTATATCTATTCTTGCTGCTTGAGAATGATTTCTTAACATTTTTACCAAGAGCACATCCTTTGCAATTTCCTTCATGCGTAGATTGTAGTTCTAGTATTCCTTCAACCATGTTTTCGAGGAAAGGTAATTCTTGATAGTTTATATGAGCATACTTTCTATGACAAAGTTCATTGGGATTGACTTCATCATGTACAAGAGATTCATCATTTTGTTCTAGTAGTCTGTATAGTCTTCCTTCACGGTTTCCAATAACTCTAACGTTCTCTATGCTGGAGTCTCTAGACGAGGATAATACTTTTCCATCTACAAAGGCTATTTTATTTCCTTTGTCTTCTAGGAAAGATATGGATACAAGATTCTTTTCTAAACCAGGTACATATAAGACATTTATCAAATGAACATTGTTACATGTTTTCAATTTGATGGAGGCTTGACCAATTCCTTTGACTGGATAGGTGTTCTTATCTCCAAGTTCTACCTTATAGGATGTCCTCTTTTCATTCATATTAGAGAGTCTGACCTGGTGTCCTGTATTATTCCTGGAATCTCCACTGTCAATTATCGCCATGTCATTTTCAAGAGTTCCTATGAGAGATGAATAGTGTAGATGATCCATCTTTTCATTCATTATTTCTGTTGACTGATAACTGGTCAAACTTTGACTTTGACCCAAAATCTCAACCTTGACGTTTTTTCCTTCTAAGAGTGCCAAGAGGTGTTTTGGACTAAGGTGCACTAGAATATTTTCTCCTTGAAAAAGGTGTTCCATCATAAGGTGTTGAGTAGGAGTTTTAGGGTTTTGCAACTGCACCTACTAGTAACCCTAGCAATAGTGCTTCAGTAACTGCACCTTCTAGAAACCCTAAAGACAGTTCTTCAACAAGATTGATAATTTTATGGCTTAGCTTCCTTTCATTGGTTAGAATGAATGAAGGAGGTGTGGGCCCATAACCTATTAGAAAATTGGGTGTGCTCATTTAACCATAGACAATATAACAATATTGTCACCCAACCATAGGCACGAATGACACCCCCAAGCACCTTGACCTTGACAGAGAGAATAATTTTGGTAGAAAATCAATAGGAAACCAACTCTAATGCACCAAGAAAAGATAACCAAGATTACTTAGAATGTCCAACCCAGAAAGACCAAAATTACAAGTTGCAGTAATTGCAGTTGCAACTGCTCTCTAGACTTGCGCACTCCTGAATTTATGCAATGCGCACTATTGGATTTTTGTAATTGTGAGTTGTGTGTGCCAAATGAGCTCTGGTGCCCTATGTTTATACTGCTCTCTTTAAGATGTCTGGGCTGACTTCTCTTTCTCGAGGCTAAAGACTCTATATAAAATATTCTCTTTAGCCAACTTCTCTTCTAAAGTTTTGTGCAAGTCTTTTATGGTTTCTCTTGCTTCCTGGAATATTCGAATCTCATCAAAGGTCAAGAGTGGAGGTTAATACCTCCTTCATATACCATAATATCAAAAAATAACTCATCACTACCTTCCCTAATTTTAATGCGATATTTAACAAGTTTACAAATAAACAAGTTCCATTGGGGATGCCACTCTTCCGCGAAACCCAAATTAGTCACAAAGAGATAACCTTGATGCCAAAAAGTCTTAGTAGCACAATTGAAAATATGGTCAAGTGTACATTTTATTTTCTCATGTAGTAAATTTATCTTAATATCAGGCAGGAAAATATTATGATTACATCCCACAATTGCATTAGATCCAATGCGCACCTTAGTTCCTGATAGGTCATTCCAGGTGAGATATTTTCCCACCACTAAAAACAGATAAAAATATGGTGCACCAATGATATGAGAAGTGGTTTGTTTCTTTATGAGGGGGGCAAATCCAATCCAATATAGAGACTGGAGAAATATATTTGGCCTCCAGGATTTGACACCATGGATTATCCCTCGTAAAAAAGATCCAAAAATATTTCCATGTTAAATCATTCCCAAAGTAGGATAAAATTTTAAGAACCTAACCACCTTGATCCTTAGGAAGGTTGATTTTGTTCCATCTTATGAGATGCAACCCTAAATATTCATCTTTTCCTTTCCACAACTAATTGAATTATATCCTTCAAATTTTATTTAGAATTCCTTTAGGAATTGACACAAACAAATGCCAATATACCATAATGGTTTCGAGGACATATTTAACCAAGATTAGTCGCCCCCCTCCCCTCGTGAAATTCAATGATTGCACCACAAATTGATCTTTTTTTCAATTTTTGTGAGAATCCATTTCCAATCTGATAGACCATATTGATTAGGCTTGATATAATAACCCATATATTTAAAACCATCTCTCAACTCAAGTTCGTGGTAGCCAAAAATATCAGTCACTTGGATCATAGTGTCACTTACAACATTCATAAAATATATGGCCAATTTTTCCAAATTCACCTCCATCCCTGTAGCACCACATAAACAAGAAACAATTATTTTATAGTGCTCCCCTTTCACAACATTCCAAAGACAAAAAATGAGCACGATGTTGAAAAATGATATGTGTGTGAGATTAATATTATGGCCAATAGAAACCCCTTTGTTGTAATGAGCGATCATGTATTTGATAATTAAACGACTTAGACCCTCGAAAACAAGAAAAAAAAGGTATGGGCATAAAGGAAAACCTTGAAAAGTCCACTATAGGGATTGAAAAAATTAGAGCCAACCCCATTAATAAGAATTGTAAATTATGATTTCATTACACAAAACATTATCCAATTTACAATATTAAGTGTTATACTGTCATTTGACACCACATATGTGTTGATACTAAGAGGGGGGTGAATTAGTATCGAGTACAATTTAAACACTTTTTCAACTTATACTTCAAATAGAATATATATTCAATTATATCCAATGAGAATGAACAATAGTAGAAGAGTTACACCAACACACCACAATACACCATGCACAATATATGAGAAATAATCAATGGTTATTGTTCAATGGAAGTAATGACTTCCAAGGGAAACTACAACTTCCAAGTTCAAGGGAGGGATAAACCTCCAAGGTAAGATACAATCCTCAAAGATAAAGAGGGGGTTAAACCCTCTATCCTTTTCCCTTCCTTCCACCCAAGAATATACAAAAGATAATAATCCTTACATCACCATATCATTGACAAAATCATAACTAGAACATAACCATACACAAAAACCTTAACCAGATGCCAAGATGTGCCTTCTTTTAGAACATTCTCAAGCATTTTCTTATGTATGCTACCTATTACACTAGTAGTTTGCATATGTATGCACCCTATTACACTCATAGCCTGCATAAGTATGCACCCTAATACACTTATAGCCCGTGTATGCCTAAAAAAACTATGGTTTCTGTGATTTCAAAACTTTCAATCTTTTCAGACTTCACCACCTCAGACTTACTCCATGCTAAACTCTGCACATACTCCTAGGATAAGTGTAGACCCACTAAAACTATCTCCATAACACTTTCTTGAATGATAAAATGATGTATCTTCAATGTGTATTTATACTTGTTGTGACACTTCCTTTTTTCATTAGGGTCGACCTGGCACTTTCTTATTTTGTAATTATTTTCTTTAATTATCTTCAGGGACGACCTATACTTCCTTATTCAATTCACTTTGTCATTTTCAAAAATTCATTTCTTCTCAACCATGAGGATCCACGTGACATGCCACCTACCACTGGAAACAAAATGATGTATATTATCCATCCATGCATGTTGTATCTGCATGTGCATTGTCGTTCATGTCCAAATACCTTCATCAATGTTGGGTTCCAAAACCAATGACTAGGGTTGACATCAATGACAACAACCAATCTTCCAACAATATCCCCCTTTGGCAGTGATGGCAACACTCATGCTCCACCTATCCTCATGCTTCTGGTTTCTCTCTCCCTTTGAAATCAAAGGAAAATGTTGGGGCTGCTCCCCCTGAGTTCAATGGAAAAAAGAAACTCTCTTCTTTGGGGTTTCTCCCCCTAAACATATAACACTTAATAAGACTTCATTTTTCTTTCCAGTCTTCTAGTATTTTTCTTCCTTCAAGGTCTTTCGTGTGTCTTCAATCTTATTTCTCTTCTCTTGGTCTAGGATGGATATGTTACTCGATCTTCTTGTTGCAGTTGCAACCAATCTTCCTGAACCTTCTTCTTTGATTTTGCATCTTCGTGAGTCAAACATGAGAGTATGTCCTTTATCACACATTTTACTAACACTGAGGAGATTATGCTTCAAGTATTCAACCAATAGGACATTCTTTGCTTTTAATTTTTTTCTTCCAAGCTCTACTACACCTTTTCCAAGTATTTTGGCAAATGAGTCATCTTCAAATGCATCATTTCCACCCTTTCTCTTCAAGTTGATGAATTTGTCTCGATCCCTGGTCATGTGTGAAGAACATCCACTATCTATGTACCATTCATGTTCTTCTTTACATTCTTCAACGGTCAATGCTATTTGACAATCTTCATTGTTTGGAACCTCTTTCCTTCTCCATACTATGGTTGGCAGAGAGACATTTGGCATAGGAGCATATTCATTCATATATCTGCAATCTAGTGCTTTGTGACCAAGATAATTACATTTGTAGAATACAATATTTTGTTCCATCAATGGGGAAAATGAATTATAACTTATTTTGACAAATCCACGACCATTTCCATATCTTCTATTTACACCATTCATATTTTTTCCATAGTTGTTACTTTCATTGATTCGACAATTAATTTCCTTATGTCTAAAAATTTTTCAAGTATAACAATGACCAAGAAACAAATTTTGATACCTGGCAGTAATAGATCTTTTATGTGATGTAGTCCATCTCGGTTCATGATATAGTCTTCTATAGTTTCCTTCATACCGATTGAATCTTGTTTGGTTTTTGAAGGTAGGAGGTCTTCTTGGATATTCATCTCTTTCATAATCATTCCTTCTCTCTGGCATCCTGGTCCACTTCTCATCAACTGTATATGTGGAGATTTCTTCAACCTTTTTATTGTAATTTGTATCTTCTTTGTATGAATTTTCACCCATGCATCTAAGATGTGTTAAGTCTTTTGGCACTTATGAGTTTCTTAAGCTCTTCCCTAATGAGACAACTTCTTGTTCAAGTTTCTCACAATCTTCTTCTTTTTTCATCATCTGGACATTTCTTACTTCTTATATTCTTATTGCTTCTTCAAGTAGAGTATTCAAGGAAATGGTTTCCTCTCTTAGTTTCTTAAAGCCTGTTGGGCCCCAACAACTCCCCCTATATTTTTATAAAATTTAAAGGGCCACTATTAGAATCTTGATAATTATAATGAGCTACAAAATCAACCTTTTCAAATAGTTCCATTCCTTGGCTTGCTTTGATACAAACTTAATACATTCACTATAGTATGAGACATTCATTACAAGAGTATATGTCAAAAGTTAGAAACGAGCATAAAAATCTCAATTTAAACAAAACGTTAATTTTTATCAAATGTTTACTTTCGTTTAAATTATAATTATGTGCTCATTCTTTTGCTCATTAGCAAGTTTGACTATTTTGAATAATGTGTTCAATACTTCATCAAATAATATCTTGGTTGGTTTCTTATTTTCATAAAATCATTTGGTGATATTAATTAATTAAATTATTTTTT
>SNQJ01S0054151.1:50229-62364 GCA_010110895.2 Picea sitchensis
TTAATAATAATGCTTGGTCAAAGTAACATCTTATGCATCACTATCTTAAGAAAAGAACTTGCTCGCACATGATATTTTATATGATTTAGTTCTTCCTTTATTTTATAGTGAGATGATAGTGGATACAAAAACTCCAGTTTATCTTTGGCCAAAATCATTTCCTAAAAAATTTTCTTTTGTTGTTTTGATTTTGTGTACTTCTGATTTTGAATCCCATTAATAAAATTTGATTTGGTTTGTTGTGTGTTTTCGTTTTCTTTGATTATTTTAAATGAATTTTCTTCTTATCTTTCTTTTTGAATCAATATATTTCTGATCAAAGAGATATTGTCAAAGGAAGCATTTATTTTAAGACTTGTGTTTTTTAAGCAAATTGAAATAGTTCACAAAGGTCCTGATATTAAGATATACCTCAGACAATTGATTTTTAAGTCAATTGTCTCTCTCATTTTTTCCTCAAATTATTTTTGCTAGAGTATTACAACAGAGATATGGTTTAAATCTTTGAGAATTATGATGATCTTTAAACTTTTTATGCCGTCCATATTCTTAAGGAATCACTATTAAGTGCTTCCCCATTCTCTAGATGATTTCTTAAAGGAAATCTAAAATCTCTAAACCATGATAAAACTTCCAGTTTTGAAAGAAAATAAATAACATGGTCAACTATTTACCTGTATTTCAATTAGCCTCGAGTATCACCCCACTCTCTTTGTCAACAAGAAATCTATAATTGTATTATTATTTAAAAGTGGCATAAGAGGGTTGGAAGCACTTAAGTGTGGGAAGTGTGTGTAAACCCGTCGGGGTATTGAACAAGCTCGTTGGTAGTGGGTAAATGCACACATGATACCAAGACAACTTCGTCGGGGTACTGAACAGGCCTGCTGGCAACAAAGCAATGTTGGATCGAGAGGTAGCAGGTATATGTTTTTAAATTATCTTTTATGGAAGTATACATCATGTGGATACAACTATTGGATGGGATTAAAGCATTTGAGTGGACTAAATGACATCCCTGTCGAGGCTATGGACGCTCGCTGGAAGCAGTGGCTCTATCAACGGTATTGAAGTTCTTTTATAAACATCATGACTCTTTGATTGAGACATTATTTCAGGTCATAATCTTCTGTAAAGAAAATTCTATTGTCTGATTATAACATTGAGCTTATCCTAATACTATATGGTCTCAAAGTGAATTTATTCCAGGGAGCTTAAATCATTTTATCAGTCTTATTATTTTCTTCCTGAGATAAAATCTTACTAGATCAGAGATAACTGCTTCACCCAGTAAGTCGCCATTTGTTGGGCCCCAACGACTCCCCCTATATTTTTACAAAATTTAAAGGGCCCCTATTAGAATCTTGATAATTATAATGAGCTACAGAATCAACTTTTTCAAATAGTTCCATTCCTTGGCTTGTTTTGATACAAACTTAAGACATTCATTATAGTATGAGACATTCATTACAAGAGTATATGTCAAAAGTTAGAAACGAGCATAACAATCTCAATTTAAACAAAAACGTTAATTTTTATCAAATGTTTACTTTCATTTAAATTATAATTATGTGTTCATTCTTTTGCTCATTAGCAAGTTTGACTATTTTGAATAATGTGTTCAATAATTCATCAAATAATATCTTGGTTGGTTTCTTATTTTCATAAAATCATTTGGTGATATTAATTAATTAAATTCCTTTTTCATTTTGCATCTCATAATAATAAAAATAAATACAAAATAATTATCTATCATTTGTTTGATTTTGTAAAAAACCCAAATTACTATTTTTCTCTTCTCCATTAACTTAAAGATTGTAGAATTAAGATCATATTTGAAAGGAAAATATAAACAATGTTTGTTTAGAACTTATAGTTAGTTTAAATTCATTTTTTATTTTTCTAGATTTTGTTTTATTCACAATTTTTAGGTGATTAATTTAGGTTTCTTTTTGTTTCACGGGTTTATATTATCAAATATTTGATACGGATCTGATCATGGCTTGATTTTGTTATCCAAATACGTTCAAGATGATTGATCCAAAAATAATTTTGGATTGCTAAAAATAATTTTATGAGCAAGAACAGATAAAATTTGGAAAGGCGTCAAGATCAGACACACGATTTTATAGGACTGATTGTAGCCAAACCGCGAGGAACTTGGAGAAACAGTTAAAAACCCAGAACCAAAATGGACCCATTTACCTTCCTCATACAAATTTTCACAAACAAATGCACGATTGGAGAGATATTTGGGTCTCTTTTAGAGGAAAATTTCAGGTGGCGGAAATTATTAGTGACGCCCAGACTGTTCATTCATTTTATAAATATATGAGAAAGTTCAGAGCCAGGGGGATCCAATAATTGGAGAGGAGGATTTTAATCCTTTCTCTTTCGTATATTATTTCTTTTGTAAACTTTTTATTTCTTTTCAAATGGATTAATGGATGGCTGGAATCTTTGGGAGAATGGACGAATATTTTTAAAAAAGAATATGGAATTCCAGGTTGCTTAATGACTTTTGTCCTATGAGTAAAATGGTTTTATTTTCATTATAATATATTCATATTATTTGAATAATTTATTATGCATTGATTTAAATAGCTTTAGTCTTTTTTATCAATACATGGTTAACTATTATCATTTATGTATTAATTTTTCCAATCTTTAAAGTCTATTATCCAAAAAAATTCTTTCAGGACTACAGAATGGACAAGTGATTCCAAAAACTTAATAGAATGGAATATATGCATTTTGGCTTTAGCATTTTGTTTATAATGTTGTTATTTATGTTTTTTTAATCCTATTACATGTGCAGATCTAATATCTTTAGATTAAATGATATGTGATGTGTAGGAGGTTTATATTATAAATACCATCTATTATTTGCTTCATCAAAATACAAATGTTGTGATTATATATTCGATTTAAATAATGAGATTTATCTTTGAGTTTTAAATTGAATGATAAAATGCATAGATTGCTTCCAGATTTATCTTGTTGTAATCATGTATAATTATGAGATCTTAGGTTTATGTTTGTGTTTCATTTTCTGTCATTAAAACCTGAGCTGCCAATACATGTTCTGAATTTATTTAGAACAATCATAAGGTTCATTGCAAATTTCTCTCTTGGACATGGCAATTGGATGTTCACCACTCATGGAAATGCTTGGATACACCTCACTAATTCACTAACATGATAGATTTTTTGTATTTTTCTGTCATTTACATATTATTGAAACTAGAATGTATGGTTGAGCTTTGACTATCCACATGTTCATGTTTCATTAACTTTTTTTTGCAAGATTCTTTAAATTTATAAAAGAAAAACAATAAATATTTTTATGTGATTTTTTTATCTGCTTCGTAGAAGCAATCATTTTTCACATCAATTTTTGTAATTTTCGATTAAAACTTGTAGCTTGTAAATCATGTAAATAAACGAGAATTGTATATCTTNTTTCTTCTAGGAATTTTAGATTGGCCAACGGAGCCATTAAACCCGTCAGAACGAGTTATACCAAATGGATTGGGTTATTTAGACAACCCCGGACCGGACTCGTTCTTCCAATTGACGGACGATCATTTTCGCCCATCAACAAAGCTTTCTAATTGTTTCTTCAATCTTTCAATTATATTTTCATAACTACCCAATTCACTTCTTAGTTTTCTATGCGTGTTTCTGAACTTGTTATTTTCAATATCAACATGAATCAATTTTTCAAGATTCTCATCTTCTTGTTGAATCAATTTTTCTTCTTCTATTTAAGAATTTTAGTTTTCTTAATTGGACTCTTCTTATTCCTCGGTATCATCTCTTTCAATTTTTGGATAAGGGAATTCATGGTCAAGATTTCCTACTCCTTCACAATTAAAACAAAAGAATGCACCTCTAAGAATTTATTCGACATGTGAGTTGCAACTTGCTTCAACTTATTTTTCTTTTGGCTTTGCATAAATATCTTGTAGCTTATCCCAAAGATACTTTGTTTATGCACATGATCCCACCTTGGATTTTACTGAATCAGTCAATCCATCAAGGATAGTATCCATTACCAATTTTTTGTTCCTTCTTGATTCCTTATGAGCTGCAGATTTTGGTTTCTTCAGAGCCTTGTATATTGAAACAACTGAGAACCAAACATCTTCCCCAATAGATTTCAAGTAATTTTCCATTATGTTACTCCAGTATTCAAAATTGCTTCCATCAAATGGTGGAATCCCATTTGGAATGTTGTCTTACATTTTTTATTAGGATGTTCCTTCCAGTGGTTAAACGGTACTAAAGGTAACTTGCTTTGATACCAATTGTTGATACTGAGAGGGGGGTGAATCAATATCAAATACAATTTAAAAAAAAATCAACTTATACTTCAACTAGATTATATATTCAATTATATCCAATGAGCAATGAGAAATAGTAGAAGAGTTAAAACAATACACCACAATAGACCACAATACACCATGCACAATATATGAGAAATAATCAATAGTTATCGTTCAAGGGAATTAATGACTTCCAAGGGAATCTACAACTTCCAAGTTCAAGGGAGGGATTAACCTCCAAGGGAAGATACAATCCTCCAAGATAAAGAGGGGGTTAAACCCTCTATCCTTTCCCCTTCCTTAAACCCAAGAATATATAAAAGATAATAATCCTTACATCACCATATCACTGATAATATCATCAGTAGAACATAACCATACTTAGAAACCTGAACCAGATACCAAGATGTTCCTTCTTTTAAAAATTTCTCAATCTTTTTATGATGTACATTACCTATTATGATGATATCCTACGTATGTATGCACCCTATTACACTTATATCCCACATAAGTAGGAACCCTAATACATTGATAGCCCACGTACACCTAAAAAAAACATGGTTTTTGCAATTTCAAAACTTTTGGGCCTTTAAGATTTCGCCACCTCATACTTACTCCACGCTAAATTCTACACATACTCCTAGCACAAGTGTAGACCCACTTATGCTAGCTCCATCACACTTTCTTGGATGATAAAATGATGTATCTTCAATGTGTATTTATACTTGTTGTGACACTACCTTTTTTCATTAGGGCTGACCTGGAACTTTATTATTTTGTAATTATTTTCTTTAATTATATTTGGGGTTGACCTTTACTTCCTTATTCAATTCACTTTTTCATTTTCAAAAATCCATTTCTCCTCAACCATGAGGATCCATGTGACGTGCCACCTACCACCGAAGACAACATGATGTATACTATACATCTGTGGGTGTTGTATCTACATGTGCACTTTCCTTCATGTCCAGATACCTTCATCAATATTGGGGTCCAAAACCAATGACTAGGGTTGACATCAATGACAACAACCAATCTTATAAAAGTATGCTCATGACGACTCATTGACCTCAGTTCCATCCCTTTCCCTGCTAGTAAGAGAAAAATACCCTTGTTCCTCCCAATAAATATCTTAAAAATCCCATTTTTCTAGATGTATGTGAATCTCCTTAAAGCAACCCACGTACATACTTGATGCAGTGGGTCATATGACTCCTTCCATCAGAGTACATTCACAGTGGGAGATTTTCTTCATGTGTGCCTCATAGGAATCGTGGTTACCATAGTGTTGCAACTCATTGTTACATTTTCCTTCTTTCAATCTGATTGTGCCACAACCCCTTGGGCTATGCCATCATTATGATGCATCCATGTATTCTTCCCTTATACTTTTATTCCCTTCTGGCTGCAACTCACTTATGCTACAATTCTCCTTCTACTGCAACTTTCCTCTTGTCGCAACTCTCCTCCTACTATGACTTTCCTTTTGCTGCAATTTTTCTTCTACAACAACTCACCCTCTCCTACTGCAACACACTTCCTATTGCAGCCTTCTCTCTTTCTATGACATGCTTTTCTTTGTAACTCACCTTCTGCTACAACTTGTTGCAAATCACCTTCTGCTGCAAGTTACCTTCTGTGGTGACAAATATTTTTGCTGCAACTCATCCATAATGTTGTTGCAACTCATTTATTGTTGTTACTTGCCTTCTGTTGAAACTCACCTCTTGGCATGACAATATCTTGTTGTAACTCGCATACCACTGCAACACACATTCTATTACAGTCCCATGTTGTAACACATATATGACTACATGTCCTCAGCTGCAACACACCCATGTTGAAACTTGCCCTATGTTGCAATACATATATTGTTGCAAAACTCTTGCACCTAGTTCTAAAACACATGTTTGGCCACCAGTATTCGACTATAACACACCCAAGATACAACTCGCCTCTATTCCAAAATGTCTCCTTGATGCAACACATCTTTGTCAAAAAAAAATATCATTTTACAGCACGCCTCTGATGTGGAATTTTTCTTGTTGCAACACGTAACCCACACTCAGGAACAAAACGTCTATTCACATATTCTAAAATAAAAAATAATCCTCAATGCTCATAGAACCATAGAAATCATCCTCCCCATGGGATATCACAATTTCCAACACGACCTTCTACAGACTCATGCCACTTGCATAGCAATATCATACAACACCATTCTCTATAGGGTTTACTCATTCAATAAAAACATTAACTCATACATAATTGTGTTAAGAACACAACACATAACATCCTACAGGAATTCATTCACACACAGAAAGGGTAAATATATAAATCCCAACTCTTTTATTCATTCATACATAGTACAATACAATGGATCAATGACCATATATGAGTTTATAATATTTATTGGGTTTTTAGGCTAGAGGCCATGGAAACCTCAACCACTTCTCTCTCATATCACATGATCTCTCCTCCTCATGGATATACAAGATATTTCCTCAATATATTCAATGTTGTGTTTTATTCTTCCCAGAAAGAGTTTGCTTCAGTTTCCCAAGGCTTCTCATGCCCTTTTAACTTTTGTTTTTTGATTTTTCCTTTTCATAATGACTTTTTGTCCCCCTCTATGCATCCTTCCAGCTTCATCTGAATAATGTAGTCCTCATGAGTCGTAACATCCACAATTTTTTATGTAATAGTTTTCCTCTATAGCATAACCATCCATGCACTTTCCCATTCTATAGTATCGCTCCCAGTTGTACCAATTTACAGCTCTGCAACATTATTATGATATGCACCATTTTTGTTACTCCTAATAGTCTATCTCATTCACATCCTGTAGCAACCAATTACCATTGTAATATCTCTGTCAGATCCTCATAACTTCCTTCTTCATGTCATCCCCACGATGATTGGGATGTTATTGCATTAGAATCCATGGGTTTCAAGAAAGCATGTCTTCATGCTTATGAGGTAAATCACCCGTATCGACAATTGTCCAATGCAACTCCATCAATGTTGTACTCTCAACTCTACAGTCCTCATCTTCTATAAACTACAATCTACAAAACATATTCCTTTGTTGCACACTCTTTCTTTTAACTCATTGTTTCCCTTCGCTGCAAATAAATCCACAAAAACACACCAATACTCTCATCATGGATATTTAGAAATTTCATCTCTTTCCTACTACAACTCAACTTTCTACAACAGTTCAATTTCTGGTACTATTACCTTCTCTGTCTCTCTTTCTTCATTACCACAAGCACTAGTCATTTCTTTTTCATTCATGCATTACCTGCACAATTCAATCTAAGTCGCATATAATCTAGGGCATCCCACTTCCCTTTTTCATGTAGTGTACAAAGTGCCTTCAGTGCAACCAAACACTCATGATCGAAGCCACACAACATTGAGTCTCATGCTCCCATGTTACACCTCCCTTGACTCAATCCACATCACCTACACAACTCGATCTAAGTTATGTTTAATCTAGGACACTCGATTGTCCTTTTTCATGCATTGTACAAAGTGCCTTCGATGCAGCCATCCACTCATGATCAAAGCTACACAACATGGAGTCACGGGCTCCCATGTTACACCTCCCTTTGACTCAATCCAAAACAACATGCATACTACCTCATTCGACGATTTTGTCGCCATATACACATTCTTTAAAATTACCAAAGACATAGCTTTCAAGAGTCTTCTTCTTCTCCACCAACACCTTCATGATCGCTCCTCAACAAACTTTCCTCTTCTAACATTCTAATTTCTTCTTAGGCAATTATTCTTCCCCAGGAGATTTGAAATCTTCTCCTATCTCTGTCAGCAACATATTCATCATCTCCATCATCTTTCAGAATGTATGTTATCCGTCTTCAACTTGACAGCTTCATCGTGATTTATATTCACGACATCATCATCTTCTTCATCATTTGTAACCTCTATAATATTGCAATTTCCTACAGTCTTTGCAGTTCATTTTCCTGCACAAATATCATTCTACCACATTTCTTTTCATCCCAGCACATCCACTTCCATATGAAGCCACAAATTTCTTTCTTCCTGCAAACAAGAAAATAACATAATAAGAGAAAACAAAAATTCCATATTCTCTCCATCCTTTCTTCGTTACATCTGACACAACCATGTGTCTATATCTTCCACTGTTGTAACTTTTTTGCATCTCTATTCTTCTTTATTTCTCTTAAATTCAGGTCCACACAAAACTTGTACTCACCTTCTAGCAACAATGTGCTCACTACTACCAACATGCTCCTCAGAACGTATGAGCCCATTCTCTAGTCCAGGAAACCTTTCAACTACATTCCTCTCGCAACCACACTCGTTCATTTCCAATGACCATGCCTTCATTCCAAGACAACAATAAAGGATAACCACCACTATAACTGCCATCTATTTCTAGAATCCATTTATTTCAGAGAATTCCTCCTTTTCAGCAACACCCTTTTGAACTTTGCTTCATGCAAATTTTTGTTCTTGGCTGCCTTTTCCCATCATTATTTTGGTCTTCTTCTTTGAAGTTTCTTCCATCTCAGAGTTGAACCATACTATAATATATTTCACATTCTTTAATTCTAGAATTGGACAATTTCTGATATCTCCTCACATTATTTCACCCCAGAGTAGAACTAAGCTATGATACCACTTGATGCAGTGGTACATTTTCCCCCTTCCATGAGAGTACGTTCACAATGGAAGATTTTTTTCATGTGTGCTTGATAGGAATCACGAATTCCATAGTTTTGTGACTCATTGCTAAATTTTCCTTCTTTTGATATGATCGTCCCACAACCCCTTAGGTTGTGTCTTCGTTCTCATTCATCCATGTTTGCTTCCCTTCTACTCTGATTTTCTTCTGGTTGCAACTCACTGATGCTACAATTTTCCTTCTATTGCAACTCTCCTCCTACTACAACCTGCCTCCTAAAAAAACTTTCCCTCTCCTACTACAACACCCTTCCTATTGTAGCCTTTTATCTTGCTGCAACACGCTTGCAGTTGTAACTCGCCTTCTACTGCAAATCGCTACAACTCACCTTCTATGGTGACAAATATTTTTGTTGCAACTCAACCATCCTATCACTGCAACTCATTTATTATCGTGACTTGCCTTCTGATGCAACTCACCTCCTGGTGTGACAATATCTTGTTGAAACTCGCATACTGTTGCAACACACATTCTATTATAGTCCCCTATTGTAACACATATCTGACTACATGTACTCTGTTGCAACACACCCATGTTGTAACTCTCCCTATGTTGCAATACATATATTATTGAAACATGTCTACACCTAGTGTTGCAACACATCTTTGGCCACATGTCTTCAACTGTAACATGTCTCATTTCTACCACACATATCTATCAATAATCCGTCTCCTTTTATAGCATGCCTATGATGTGGAATTTCTCTTGATACAACACATAACCCACACTTGGGACAACAATGTCTATTCACATCTTCTGAACTCATAAATAATCCTTAATGCTCATAGAACTAGAGTGTTCATCCTCCTTATGGGAGATCACAATTTCCAACACGACCTTCCACAAACTCATGCCACCTGTATAGCCACATCATAAAACACCATTCTCTATAAGGCTTAATCATTCACTCAACACATTAACTCATATATAATTATGTCAATAAAACAACACATAACATCCTACAAGAATTCATTCACACACAGAAAGGGTAAATCTATAAATCCCAACTCTTTTATTCATTCGTACAGAGTACAAGACAATGTCTCAATGGCCAGATATGAGCTTACAATATTTGTTGGGTTGTCAGGCCATAGGCCATGGAAACCTCAGCCACTTCTCTCTCCCATTGTGTGATCTCTCATCCTCTCAGTTTTGCAAGGTCTCTCCTCAATATATTCGATGTTGTTTTTAATTCTTCCCAGAAATTGTTCACTTCAATTTCCCAAGGCTTCTCACACCCTTTCAAATTTTGGCTTTTGATTTGTCCTTTTTGTAATGACTCTTTGTTTCCATCTGCGTGTCCTTCTAGATTCAGCCCAACAATGTTCTCTTCCTAAGCCATAACATCTGCAACTACTTTTGTAATAGTTTTCCTCTACAACATAATTGTCCATGCACTTTTCCATTCTATAGCAACACTCGTAGATATCCCAATGCTGCAAATTTGCAACATTATTCTAATCTACACCACTTTTGTTACTCCCAACAGTCTGTCTCATTCACATCCTATATAAACCAATCACTATTGTAATATCTTTGTCACGTCCTCATAACTAGCTCTGTCATATCATCCTTGGGATGACCAGGATGCTACTACATCAATACTTGAATTGCTTGTTAGAAACCCGTGTACATGCTTAATTGGCTCAAAAAAATAATAAATCTCGATATTTCAAGTGGATTTGAAGGGTTCCCTAGGTTCCTAATCTCCTATATCCCATTCATAACTACTCCAACTATCAAAATGGAGTATAAAAGAGATCCTTGGGACAAAAGAAGGACATATCAAATAAATGCACGCTTGTGTTGGAATTTTCCTTATAGCTCTGCAAGTCCCCTTTTCCCTTTCCATATGATATTTCCTTCTCCCCCATGAAAACCCTTGTTTTCAAGATTTGTGTTTCCCATTATCTTGTCAGGAAGAAAGCCATTTCTTCCTTGGACCAGCTGGGACACAAAGATTTGGAGGTAGTGCTTTCCATCTATGGTATTAGGTGGAGGAACTTGGAGCCTAGTTATGGGATGATGCCGCAACGATTCTCATTCTTGTACATTTCTATTTGTTGATTCATGTTTTTAATGATATTATTTATGTCCTATTTTGAATCTATTATGAAAATTGAAATGATCATGTCTAGTTAGTTATAATATAACTACCTATTTGCAATTGATTGCTTCTTTGTTTGCAAGAGTTTTCAGAGGATCGTTGTCTAAGAGTTCTAGAGAGAAATTTATTGACAGGGATTGACATAAAACATTGGTTTATGGGTATGTTCTCTTTCTTATATTATGAATGTTAGTTACTACAAGTAGTTACTTTTAACTGGCTACTTGTTTAGAGTCTGAGAGTGGCCTTTTAGGGAACTACTATGTTGTGGCCCTGACCCATAGCCATAGGACTTAGTTTTTCGTAACAAAATTGGTGAATCCACTAGGGATTATCCCTTTTTGGGTCGTTAGGAATTCGTTCTTTTTCATTTCTTTTGAATCTTTTTATGTGTTCTGAACCTTGTTTTAGCATTCTCTTGATTTCTTTGATCCTTTCTGAGTCTTCAAACCCTCCTCCCTCAAGTTTGAGGGATTTTTATTGGGTGTATGTGGGTTTACTTGAGTACAAGTGCGCACATATGTGACTTTCCTTGAACATAGTCACATACACAATCTTATATATGGGACCTATAGTGGAGAGAGTCACATACACCTCTAAAAAGGTGACCTTTTTGCTTGTTTTTCATCGTTTTTGAAGCCCTGTTTCAGCTAGTTTGGAATCCTTTTTGGGGATTTTGGTTCCGATAATGTTTTTGGCCTATAGGAGGTTGGTAAGGCCTTAAATTTGAATGGAAAATAAATAAAAAATTATTCATGTTTTTCTCTCTTTTATCCCTTGTATTTCATGACTGTAAGACTAGTCTTGATCTCGAGATCTCGGTTTCGTGGTCACTGTTGTGCTCATTTTTTAAAATTGAGTTTGTATTTGAGTTAGATACTTTTATTTTGTGATTTCCTTGGATTTTTCAAAAATAAAAGGAGAAAAATTATTTATTTTAGCATCTTTTATTTAGTTTT